>JANHAO010001699.1:0-31688 GCA_026873985.1 Saraca asoca
GTCTCTGACTGGAGACAACTATTTATATTGAAGGGAGAGGAGAGGGAGTGATATTTTATATTCTAAAATAACCCCCACTGACTTTTATTATTTTCAAACCTAACTATCATTACATTAGGCCATCTTTACTTAAAGCCAGTCTATTGGTTATATGGGCTACTACAGATTATTAAAATAATCTAACATATCTATATAAAAGAAATTGGGAGACCCGATGTGGAATATGGGTGTAAATTAAGGCCCGATGAGACTGGATTGTTTGAGTGCATATGTATACGTCTCTTAGTGAATTGTATGGTGAATGGTTCATATTATAAAATCTTATATGTTTATGAGATTACATTTGTGAATGATACTTTCTTGTGTAAATTATTTAATAAATGTATATGGGTCATATATATAATGAACAAGTTTGATTGGTAACATTCTTCAAGGGACTTACAAATGAAATGAATTTACATGTGTGGCTTGGCAATTTATATGTCTGGAAGGATAAGGGGGAAAATTCTTATTAGAGGGATAAGAAGATAGGGGAGATTAATGAAATATTTTGTTCATAAGCTTGCAAGTTGCTTGAAGAATGCTTCCTAAACCTCTTCTTATGGTATATAAAAGTGTGACCATCACCTTTGATGAAAGTTGGGACATATAAAATGTGTCGAGGATTGCGAGTTATGGTAGAGGTCCATGGAGATCATTGTGCTTATTAAAAACATGATTGTGTGAAATTAAATTGTCTTGGTCAATGTCCAAAACCCCAATGTCATAGGCCAGAATTACTGCCCAGATAATAAAGCTTGCCCTGGTCAGGTGGGTACAATTCAAGGTTATTTTCGGAATTTCAGTTTTTAGCAATTACCAATCTTATGGGCTTTAATTCTTGGGCCATATGATATCTTTAATTCCTAATCTTTTGTGCTATGAATCTTACAGGCTTCCGGGGTGAAAATCAGTGATGTAACATGCCAAGACATTCATGGAACTTCTGCAACACAAGTTGCTGTTAAATTTGATTGCAGTTTAAAGAATCCATGCAGTAGGATAAGGTTGAATAACGTTAAGCTCACTTATAAGAATCAAGCTGCTCAAGCTTTGTGCAACCACGCCGTAGGAACCGCGTCCGGTTTGATCCACAGGAGAGTTGTTTTTAGGGCAGGATGTGTAGTACAGAAATATGAGTACCAATTTGTTCTGGTGTTGACTAAAAAGTGTATAGTGGTGAGAGAAGTTTATTGCTCGAGCCGTGGCGTTTGTAGCCCATTGGGCTATTGTGGAGCCTGGCCTTGCAATTAGTATGAATGCTCGATGCATATCTATTAAATATATTGTATATATTGGATGTCAATTTTTATTTTTCTTATGAAATTGTTCCTTACAATTTTATAATTCATACATTAACCTGCAAAAATCAATATAAAATGTGTTATGTCCCTTCTTCCAAATCTCCACCAACTTCTCCAGCAAAAATTTTCTTATTTAAAGTGATCTATTCATATTTTTAGGAGATCATAATATTTTATTTATAAACACAATGACTTAAATCTCTCAAATACATAAAAAAAGAAAATTCCTTCGATCTCTTGAATTGGTTTAGTTGGTAAAGTTGCAATATCAATGATTTAATTGATAAATTATTAATGTAAATCTTCAAAAAAGCTGATGATATATACTGATCTTGGAATGGAGTAATCTATGTATCCTACTTTTAAATTTTTCCTGCCATTAAAAAAAAAAACCCTTCAAGAAGAGAGATAGGTGTTAAATTCTAAACGCCTTCGCCCTTTCAATTTGGGAAGGAAATGACACTTTCCATGACAAACGCTAGCAAGAAAGCATATGCTATGTCTAGAAGTTTCTAAACTTGTCTTTTTCTCTGGCATGATGATGATTCCATGATGTTAACTCATTGACTTGGATTGTCCTACAAGAAGAAAATTTGAAAATTCTATAAGTTCCATCTTCTTTTTGGTCGTCAATCACACGGCAACGTAAACCTAACTTGATATTGTTGTGGATGGAGGATGTCGACAGAGATTTATCGGTAGTTTTCAAGTATGACAATCACAATCACAATTTATGATGCTATGTTGAGAACTCTTTGTATTTTTTCTGTTTCTTTAATGTGATTTTTCTGTTTAGTTCCTTTTATCACCATTAGTTGACTGGCTGGCTTAGATTGTCCCGCGATCACAATCATTTTAAATCTTATAAGCTCTATCCAATTTCTGATCTTCTCAAACTAATATTCACATTGCCTCTCTTTTTAATTCCCTTACCAAGGATGGAAAGATACTTGAACGTTGGTTTTGCCATTCTGGCTTTTATTTTCCTTTCACTTCTCTCTAATTTTTGCCATTACGATATTTATTTTCTTTTTACCTCTCTTTAGATTTCCACAACTCTGTTCATGTGTGTTTGGAATTTAACCCAAGTACTATTTTTGTAAAATAAGATAATTATTTATTTTATGTCTTTATCTTAATTAAGTTTAAATTTTGATTAAACAAAGGACTCTAATCAAATTATATATATATATATATAAACTTTAATATTTAATATTATAATCAAGTTAGACTTATTTTTTTTGTAAGGATTTTGATTTATACACTACTATAAAAATACACCTATACATCGATTATTTCACACATACCACATCAATTTGGAGACCGACATCTATCTGAGTGTTATGGTAGATTAGAACAATTTATATCAATTTTTTTAACCAACATGTAAAACAAGAAACAACATTGGTTTCTAATATATACTTGATGTCATTTTATTTGGAAAAAAAATTATATGATTTTTTATGTCAATTTTTATCATAAATTGTGTCTTTTCTCAACCACTAAAGATATCAATTTTAATGAAAATTGATGTTTTTTCTCATTTCAGAATAACCACTAAAAATGTTGATTTTTTTAATAAAAAATATGTCTCTAGTTGACAAAAAGACGTTGGTTTATATAAAAAAAAATCTATGTTTTTCCTTTTAAAAGAACTTGATGCCATCTACATTTTTTTTTATAGAAACCTACTGTTAGTTAATTACATTTTTATAGAAAGCTATTGTTATTTATATTTTTGTAAAAGCAATTATTGAACCAAAATATACAATCATCCAACACAATCTTAATTTCAATAACTTCAAACATTTTATTAGATTAATAAAAAATTTAAGACATCAGAAAATTAAATTAAAATCAAAACTTGTAATTTTAATAATAAGCCTATACATAGTAATCATTTTACTTACTTTCTAACTATATTTCCTCAATTATACTTCTCCGTTAATTAAGCTTTCTCCTGTACTGTAATTTTTGACAATAATGAGAGTTTCAAGTAAGATATATTTTAAGTTTTGTCGCGTCAATTATTGTGTCCATCCATATAAGTCCAAGCTAAATTTATATATATGTAAATATATACATATATATATATATAATTGAAGTAAAATTAAACACATATAAAATAAACATGTAATATATCAAATATATGCATCTAAACTAAAAATTATATACTTGCCTATATATACAATAAACATAATCAATTACCTGAAATAAATTTCAAGTATTATCATGCCTTGTAATATAATTTTTGACATTAGTGAAACCTTTAGGTAAAAAATTTCTAATGTTGCCATGTCGATTCATATAAGTCCAAGCTAGATTTTTATATATACAATTCATAAGAGTCAATTTACCTAAAAGACAGTATTTTATTTTATTTTTATAAAATTAGCAAAACAATGTATATATTTTATGTATGCAAACCATTCAAAAGGTTATACAAATTGTATATTATTAATAGATGACTGAATTCCTTCCCGAGGAAGTTTTTAGTCCATTGAAATTAATCAATTTTATTATCAAGCCATCTTAATTTTAACAAACACATAATCAAGTATAAATGTCTAAACTAAAAATTATATAGTTAGTTGCCTATATATAATAAACACATAATATATCAAGTATAAGTATCTAAACTTAAAACTTTATAATTGTCAATAAACATAATCAATTACCTTTAATTTTTTCTAACTTTTTCTTGAGGAGGATCTTTAACCCATATCCATTCACCATGATTGTCTTGTGCATAGAAATCTTCCAAGCTGCCTTCATCATACATTAGAGGTAGTTCTGAAGAAAAAGGAAGGGTATCCTCAATGTCATTACTCATCTTTTCTTCATTCCCATTACTAGCAATCTGCCTTTTCCTTTGAAGAATTACAAACCACTTCTTATTAGCCTAGTCTGTGATATCAAAATCCTATTTTGCTTGAGCTGTCATTTTGAATGGTTCCTCCTTATGACCTTTCTTATTAAGATCCACAAACATGAACCCTAACTCATTTACTTGGATGTTGTTGTTATTCTCAACCCATTTACAACAAATCACATGTACTATGTATTTGATGTAGTCAAGATCCCATATGTTATTAATGACCTTGTACTATGATATATTCACGTATACAAGATTTTTATCTTTGGAACTAGAAATATGCATTGACTGAGTCACCAAAATAACCTAACTATTTTGCATAATGCTCTTGTCATCCTATTCCTTTGTATAGAAAGAATACCTATTAATGTCAAAATTAAATTAATGAGAGTTTATTTGTGATGTAGAAACTAAAGCTACAATTACAAATTTACAATCTCAAACATATTATAACATAAGTTAGTTATGCCCTATGCTAGAAATGTATTAGGGCATTTTTGTATTATAATTATAATAAAATTAAAAAAAGAAAAGCAATCATTACCTAGAAACAAAGAGAAACAAAGAAAATGAGTTCAAACCACTAAGAAAGGGAGAGGGAGAGTGAGCTAGGCTTTTCTGATTAGCGAGAGAGTGAGAGTGAGAGGGCCCTTGAATCACTGAAGATGGAAAGGAAGAAAGTGATGATATCAAACCTAGAAGATAGCGAGAATGACAGTTAGATGTATGCAAACTTCTATATAAATGGAAGGCGTTTAATGTCTATCATTTAGTCAGAAATGACGCCATAATTTTCATTTACACACATATATTCATGCTACTGCATCTTATTTATTTTGAATTTATTTTTTTTCATTTTATTTTCATAAATGATACATTATATTTTCACAAATAAATTGCTTAAAGGCTAATTATTTTTTGAATTATTTTTGTTCATTAAATAATGATTAAATTCTTAGATTATTTTGTCTAATTTAATAGTATTAAATTATTAAAACATTCTCTACATAGTCTTTGTAAAATAGAATTATTTAATTTTAGAATAAAAAATTAATAGTTAGAGAATAAATTTTATTTCTAATATATTAATATGTAATATATAAATCCATTTAAAATATGTGGAGACTTTGGACGTCAATTTCATTAAAAAATCGATGTTGTTTCTTTATGCATGAAGACTTTAGACATCATTTTTTTAATAGAAAACCAATATCTTTTCTCTTAATCAGTCTTTTTTTTTTCCTTTTTGAAAATAGGCATATAATATTATATGTCATAATTTTCATTTTGAACATTGGTTATTATTTTGAAACTAATGTATAAATCATTTACGATGTCAATTTTTTTTTAAAAAAATTGATATCATTTCTCTTAACTTATTATTTTGAATTTATTTTTAACCATTTTGTTTTCTTGGAGAATATATTATAATTTTAACAAATAAATTGTTTAAAGGCTAATTATATTATGAATTATTTATTCATTAAATAATGCTTAAATTCTTGAATTATTTAATCCAATTTAATAGTATTAAATCATTGAAATACTTTGTAGTCTTTGTAAAATGGAATTATTTGATTTGGAATAGAAACAAAAATTAATGATTAGAGAGAAAGTTTTGTCCATAAATAAAATTAGGCAAAATAATTCAAGTTTTAACAAAATAGAGATCTTTATTATATTAATCTATAATATTTAAACCCATTGAAAATGTATGGAGACTTTGGATGTTGGTTTTCATTGAAAAATTGACTTTTTTTCTCTTAACAAGTCTTTTTTTAAGAACAAGCTCATAATAATGTCATATTTTTATTTTAGATGTCAGTTATTACTTTGAAACTAACTTGTAAATCATTAATGGTGTCGAGTTTTTTTTTTAAAAAAAATTGAAATTATTTCTCTTAATTGGTTTTTTTTCCTAAAAAGAGACTAATTCATTTCAATTTTATAATGTATGATTACAATAATTTATTACAATTGCAAAATAGATAATATTATAACTTTTCTATTGATTTTTATCACAATAGGATAGGAGAAACCCAATCTATTGATCTCGAATTTGGTTAATTTCATCTTAAGTGTAAGGATTAGTATTTCCAAAGCACTGCAAAATAGATATATATATATATATATACACAGCAAATCATATATCTATATATCATAGAGTAGGAGCATAATTTTTTTTAAAAAATCTCAACATATCCATATATCACATATTCAAATCACATATCCATATATCAAATATCTAAATCAAACTATTATACCTCCTGTGGATCGTGATGATCTTCCTCTGTTTAAGTGATTATGTTACTCATATACCTAAGTTTCCAAACTCAACATTTTTGTTTGACGAGGGCACTGCAACAAATCAAATATGAAATTACTTAAAATATTATAAAATGTATTCAATATAATAAAAAAAACTTACTTTTAAGGTGATCTATTTTGTGTTGGTCTTTTTACTATTGCTGCCCAAGATTAAATAAATCTTAATACATCTATTGAATCAAATTCATGCAAGAAATTAGTATATTAATAAAGAAAATCATATCTAATATAAATCTAAAAGTAAATTTAACTTACAAAACAACTCACAAGTTAACTATATTTTTGATATTCTTGTGAGTTGGATGCCCTAAGGGATCAAGCCAATAAAAGTATTTCTCTTGGCATAAATCATGTGCAACATCCAATGATGCCTATAATAACAAAGTATCAAATAATTAATAACAAATTGATGCATATAATAAAAAAAATATGAAATATCACATTAGGTACTTATGACTTGATAAACGATGTAAAAGCACATTACCTTCATTTTTTTAGGACTTCCAAGAAGTATGTTGTCTTTTCACCCTGGTTAGAGCCTATTGGTGCAAGTAACTATGGATATAAAAATCTGACATTCAATTCTTGGTCACACAGTCATGATAAAGAAGCCTTTACAAGGACATAATTATAAAATACCTTAAATTGTATAATATAAATTAGATTATAAATTGAAAGTTAAAGGAAAACACATTTCAAAACTTGGACATAAGATATATTTATCCTTGGCTTTATTTTGTAGTTCATGTTGAGATATTGAAATAACTTGTGGATCAAACTAATTGGAAGCTTGTTGTTCTACAAGTTGTTCCTTCAATAAAACTTGCTCAAGTTTCACATATCTATCACGAGATTGCCTATGTTTATATTTAGTTTTGGCTTGTCTCTTCCTATTGGATTTACTCATACCCTGTTGACAAAAAAAAAAATGATAAGATGGTCAAATTACTCATAATATATAGTTGAAAAAAATATAAGGTAAGATTGCCAAATTTACTTGAAAAGCCTCAAATTGGCGTTGCTTCACAAATTCATCCCATACTTGTTGATCGAGGAAATTATATTTCTTAAAAGGGTCTACATCACTGTTTGTCTTAATGGTGATGTGATTCCTTGTCAATCAATTACTGAAGTCCTTCCATCGCTCATTGGCAAGCTTTGAGACTTCTTTTTTTCTTCCTTGCATCAATATCAAATGTGGTATACAAAACAACATACACATGGATTATACTTATATACGATTATTCTAGGAAGATTATTACACATATCTTAAATAAAAATTGGAGATAAGTAATATATGTCAAGATATCCTACCAAATGTTGTCTTTGATGTCTTTTGATACTTATTTCCAATGCTTAATATTGATTGGCACTCTCGTGTATGCCAACATTTGAATATAACTCTTATATTTTGATGATGCATCCTCAATTATTGGACCCTTAGAATTGAAGTCAACCTTCATCTTTTCTCTTCTACTATGCATAAGGATCATTTCCTTCATAAGGATATTACCCCTCATACTCTTCTCAGTATGCTAAGAAAGATTTATATGGCTGTTTAAGAGGAAAAAAGAAAAAGAAGTTACAATATAAAATTATTGTATCAATTTTATTCTAAATGGGAAATGACTTTTATGATTTTTATGGACTATATTTGATGAATTTGAATGGGAAATGGTTACGTTCAAAGTTTTAGTTTTACTACGTAAATTACAAGGAATATTTTAGATGTAACCACTCTGCTAAGTGATTCAAAATAGGATATGCATGACTAGACAATTTATGCCAAGAAACATAACAAAAAAATATACCCTAACCAGAAATATTTTCGATAATCAAACTAAGAAATAAAAGAGGGAAAAAAGCTAAACCCTAAAAATACAAACCATCAACAAAGTACAAAGTAAAAAACATCGACATAACTTGGCAAGGAATAAACAAATACAATGTAAGAATGTAACACCTGGAAGAAATTCATGAAAATAAAAAGAAAATTTAAAATAAAATTTTAAATTAAAAAGGACTAAACTAAAAAATCGATAAGGACTAAATTGAAAAGGATTGTGAAAGCTGGGCTTTTGTTAAGGCGGCATTAAAGGGTAGGGGTCATAGTGTAAATTTATAAAATAAAACAATGTGAAGGACTAAATTGAAAAGTTTGATAGGGACTAAACTGAAAAGTTTTATGGAATTTGGGCATTAGTGAAAGTCAGTTATAAATTTTGGGGCCAAAATAGAAAATTATAAGTTATTTTTTCTTATATATGGGGCCAGTCGATACCCCACTAGACTGGCCCCCTCCATCTTCTCTTTTCTTCCTCTCTTCTCCCATTTCTCTGGCCATTTTTGGAACCTTTCGGAATTCTCTGGTTGCCGGCGTATCTCTAGCAAAATTATCGAGCTTCAACGCATGTTTTCAGTTGAAAGAAGGCCAACAGGGTGTTATAACTTTCTTTCGTCTTTGGTTTGGCTATTCTAGACCTCTATTGTGGCTGGTGAGTCTTGCCGTTCGACCTTGGAAGCTCAGCCACTGTTCACATCTTTCTCCACTGGCTGCTGTTTTCTTCTTCTCCTCCAAACTTCTTCTTGGCCAAACAAGCTTTTAGCAACTTGGCTTCATCTTGCTATCCCTATGTTTGGCTGGCTTAGCCAGCTATGACAATGGGGCCACTGGCGGTGTTTTGGCTGGTGGAGAGCTAAGGGTAGCCACTTTGGGGCCTGATGAGTAATTCTAGGACAAAAATTTTATTCTGTAGTAATTGATTTGATAATTATCAAGAAATTTGCGTGAATGACTGAAAATGAATAGTTGATGAAATTTGGAAATTTCTTGACAATTTGTTTTAGATATTTTTTTTGGTGAAGTATAGATTTTGTGTTGCTTGATTTTCTACCAATTTCATGATTCTAAATGTGAGTTGATAAGTGGTTTTACTTGTGTAAATTCTAGTTGTTAATTGTTGAATGAAATTCTACTTTGTTGCCTGCATTAGGGTTGCTGTCTAAATTGTGATTTGCTGGTTTGTTGTATAAATGCTAATTGTTGTGTTGTATGAATATTAGTTGGCTATTTGTTGTGTAAGATTTTGATGTGCTGTATTACGGTTTATTGAATTTTGGTTTACTACATTTTGTTGGTCGTACTTTAGTTGGTGGTATTTTGGGTCTTTGATGGTTGTATAAGTTTTGACTTACTGAGTAATTTTAGACATTGTAAGTATTGCAAATTAGATATGTTTAGAATACATTATGAAATTGGTAATATTGAAATTTCTATAAGTTTGCATTTGTAGGGTGAGTGGATAGTTCCACTCTTGCGAATGTTGTCTTGTAGTGAAGGGTAATTTTATTGAATAGTAAAGTAGTAGTTTTAATAATTTGAAATACCAATGATGAGTTATTCTGCGGTATTATCTGTATATAAAACATATACTCTTATCTTAAATAATATGAGAACTAGATTCACCAGAAACCTATTGGTAACTTGGTAATATCAGTAAATAGCCTGTAAGGCTGAATAATATAGAAAGAATAGCCTGTATGGCTGGGTAATACTGAAAAGAAAGAATGGCCTGAATGGCGGTAACAACCCAAGAGATGATAATGGAAAATGACAAAGAAAAATAAGTATGGGATGCGAATAAGCAGTGCAAAAAGTAAATATTGATAATACCATCGTTACTAATAGGAGTTTTCTTGGAATTCAGGAATTGAAATTATTTTCTTACATAATATATATAATATAACTAAATTAACTAAGGATCCATTGGTAATTCCTGGGCAACCCACAAGTTTACTGTGTATATATATGTTCTGTAGGAGCAATAAGGGGGTGATATGAATTAGTGTTATTTGGATGGATATGGAGATCTATTCTGATTCTCTATTGGATTCCTTTAGGTCAAGAACCACTGGCTATTCACAAGAAACCCTCAAGTGCACTTGTGACCACCTGGTATCTGTTGGAGCGATAAAGGGGAGGGTGGAATAAAATGAAATATCTATATGGTGTAGTGGATGGAAAAAGGAGGCGATCTATTTGGTTCTGGTTACCTATGGGATTATTTGGATCCGAGCAACAATCTTTAAAAGAAAAGAAATACATTTTGAAACACAAAGAAATAAAATAACAAAAGCATAAATAGTGAATAATAATAATAACCAAGTACTGCATTAGTTTGTATTTATGATGCTCGGTAGGATAAATATTCAGTTAGGCCACCACGTGTTTAATGTATTGTTGCGTTTGTTTTACTGGGCATAAGGCCCATATTATTTGTCTGTGAATGCCTTGCATAGACTGCAATTATGATTTGGCTACTGGTAGTAATATTTATTGAATTATATTTATGATTGAGTTCTGGATGTCTAGTAGATTGTTGATGTCTAGTCTGAGCCATTGTATATTTGTTTATTTGTTATACAGGTTTGATGGGCATGTGGCTCTTATCATATGTTATGGCCTTAAGTCTGGGCGTCCAGATTATAGGGAAAATTCTACCGAATTTTTGGTAGAAATAAATCTGTAATCAGGAGTTAGAGTGCATAGTTGGGCTTGTAGGAGGTTTCCTATAGGTGACCTTCTACGCCAGTCACGGACCCCCTGGATGGGTCATGACAAAGAAGAATGAAGTTTCATACCTCGATCAAAGATGGATTTGAAATATGATGATCCAAGATAGTGAAGACAATAAAAAATAATGATGAAGAAAGTAATAAAGGTTTGAGAATGATATTAGGTAAATGTTTTAGACAGGGGAAAACAAATGAGTAGCAGAAGAATCGACTTATTACGTAAGAAGCCTATGCTTAGACATCAGTTATTAAGAAGGAATCAACATCCATTTTCATACATCTATGTCGGTTGTCACAAGTTGGCCTTGTGCACTAGTTCAGCAAGCAAACGTGCTCTGATTAGCACAAAACTTTGCAGATAAATCAAGCATAGGATGGAGGACTTCCAGCTCAAATTTGGGAGCAAACCAGCTTGTGTACTAATTTTTCATTTTTTCTATCATTTTGGCACTTTGTATGTATTTTTGACCAAGGTAACTTGTCTAGTGCGAGTAGCTAAGCATATGGCTATGATCCTTGGATTTTTAACTTTCCAACGATATATAATTTGATGTAAAACTCCACTCGAGTTGAGAGAAAATGGCTTATGTCAACTCAAAAAAAGTATGTCTACTCCTGCCAAATGGCCCTTGGCTCAAAATGCTCTTTAGGGGGGGTGACCGGGCGACCCAAGGTGGGAAGCTTTGGCACTAGTCTAAGGGTCAGAGTGTGTGGCTTGGTGCCTCCTCTACACACTCCAAGTTATGTAATGAGGCTTTATATGAATAAAAGAAGTAGCCCCTCTTCTTAATTATGATGTCCCTAATTTTGTTCAATTTTGCTCGTATTTGCCTGAATTGCATTCGTTGCATTCTTGGTTGCCTTGTTGTCATTGTGATGGCTTGCTTTGTGCTATGCTATCTGTATGCTTGTCCCTTTCGTGCGAATGGATTGTTGGCTTGATTGTTTATCTTCTACTGTGAACTTTAATATTTTGTGGCCCAATACTTTATCCCTTGGTACAAGGGACTAACCAATGGCTGGCTTGCTTTCAGGTAGTGGATTGTAAGTGCCACATAGTCTAAGCTTGTGAATTAGTCAGTCCGTGACAGTTGGTATCAGAGCCTGGTTTCAACCCGCTTTGGTGTTGCTTTGAGTTGCTGCTACTTACGTTAAAGAATCTATAATCATGTCAAACGCTGCATGTATTGCCGAACTCGAGAATCGATTTGGATAAGTAGAGGAATTGTACAAAGTAATTGAGGAAATGCAACAAAATGACATCTCGGAGCTTGTTGAGAGGGCTTGGGAGTGGGAGACTATTGTAAATCGGGTCAAAGCTATTAAATATTATCCGAGACTTGATAGAGAATCCTTAAATGTCAATACTGATGGCAACTTGGGGGGTACTATTCATGAATTAAGGGAAGAACTTGCTGATGTGAGAGCCCAAGTGAGAATCCTCACTCGACTTGTCAGAAACCAAGGCCTTAACCACGGAGGGCCAGAATATGGTCAGATGAAAGTGCCTGAGCCTCACCCCTACGGTGGCGCACGAGATGCCAAGGAATTGGAGAATTTCTTGTTTGACATGGAACAATACTTTCGGGTTATTAGGCCTGAGTATGAAGAGGCCATAGTGATGACTGCAACCGTGTACCTCATTGGTGATGCAAAACTTTGGTGGAGGACCAAGTATGCAGAAATCTTGGTGGGTTGGTGTGTTATAAACTCTTAGGAAGACTTGAAGAAAGAGCTGAAGGCCCAGTTCTTCCTAGAGAACATAGGGTATATAGCTAGACGCCATCTTCGAGAATTGAAGCAAACCAGTGCAATTCAAGAATATGTAAAGAAGTTCTCAGCATTAATGTTGGACATTCGCAACATGTCTGAGGAGGACAAAATATTTGCCTTTCTTGAAGGTCTTAAACCCTGGGCAAGGATTGAACTCCAGAGACAGCGGGCACATGAATTGTCCGTTGCCTTGGCCGTTGCAGAGTGCTTGACTAACTACCATGCCAACAACCCTAGTAAGAAACCCCAAGGGAGTAGTGGGTCTTCTACTAGTGGAAGTGAGGGACAGTCGAACAAGTTTGGCAAAGGTAAAAGTGGGGGACGGGACAACAAGAAGGGAGGATTTAGTAATACGAGCTCAGTGTCGTCTTGTAATGCTATTAACACAAGGGTGAGGAGACCCCTAGCCTATTTCTTATGCAATGGTCCACATAGAATGGCCGATTGGCCCCAAAAACTGCCCTCAATACTATACAAGTTTCCAAGAAGGATAATAGGGATGATAATGAGGACAGTGATGGTCAAGAGGAAAATCCTTCGAGAATGGGAGCTTTACGATTCCTTGGGGCACTTTGGAAGCAGGCCGAGAATACCAAAAAGATATCTGATTAGGCACTAATGTATGTGAAGGGTCACATAGCTGGTAAACCTACAACGAGTATAATGGTGGACATTGGTGCCATTCACAATGTCATCTCAGAGGGTGAAGTAAAGAGGCTTGGCTTAAAGTTAGAGAAGGACTCAGGCCGCATGAGAGTTGTTAATTCCAAAGCCTTTACCATTGCAGGAATGGTGAAACAAGCATTGGTGAAGCTTGAATCATGGCAAGGAAGGATAGATTTCATGGTTGCCTGAATGAATGACTTTGATGTTATGATAGGAATGGAGTTCCTTATGGCGCACCATGTCATACTGGTCCCGGTAGCTGATTGTCTCTTAATCATAGGGGAGAACCCTACCACTGTACTGGTATATAACCACCAACCCACTGAGAACAAGCTCTTATTGGCCTTACAATTTAAGAGGGGTGTGAAGAGACAAGATCCATCATTTGTGGCAGTCCTAGCAGGGGGGAGGGGAAGTTATCCCTTGAGAGGTGCAAAATATGTTGAAAACATTCGAAGATGTGATGCCAGATGAACTACCTCCAAGACTCCCGCCATGAAGAACTGTAGATCTCCAGATTGAGTTATTACCTGGTGTAAAGCCTCCTGCTAAAGGACCCTATCGGATGGCACCCCCAGAATTGGTTGAATTATGAAAGTAGTTGAAAGAACTCCTAGATATAGGTTTCATTCGACCCTTAAAAGCACCATTCGGGGCTCTGGTATTATTTTAGAAGAAACAGGACGGTAGTCTATGACTATGTGTAGATTATCAAGCCTTGACCAAAGTCACAGTGTGGAACAAGTATCCCATCCCTTTGGTCCAAGACCTCTTTGATCAGTTGAGCATTGTCCGTTACTTTACAAAGTTGGACTTGAGGTCGGGGTACTACCAAGTTAGGATGGCAGATGGAGACGTGGCGAAGGCAACATGTGTCACTCATTATGGCACCTTTAAGTCCTTGGTTATGCCATTTGGGTTGACAAATGCTCCAGCTACATTTTGCATCCTCATAAATCAAGTCTTTCATGACTATCTAGATAAGTTCATGGTTATGTATCTAGATGATATTGTTATTTATAGCTTCACACTGGAGGACCATTTAATGTACTCAAAACTGTTGTTCGAGAGACTGAGGCAATATCAGTTGTACATGAAACAAGAGAAATGCTCATTTGCTCAGGAACGTATTAAGTTCCTTGGGCATATTATTGAACATGGTGGCATCCATATGGATATGGAGAAAGTGAAGGCTATCCAAGAGTAGGAAGTTCCAACCAAGGTGACTAAATTAAGATCCTTCTTGAGGCTTGCTAATTATTACTGTCAATTTGTGGAAGGATAATCTAGGAGGACGGCCCCATTAACTGACCTTATGAAGAAGGGAGTGGTTTGGCGGTTGACTAAGGCTTGCCAAGATGCATTCGAGGATTTGAAATGGGCTATGATTGGGGATCCCATGCTTGCCTTGCCAGATATTAGAAAACCTTTTGAAGTACAAACTGAAGCATCAGATTTTTCATAGGGTGGAGTTCTGCTTCAAGAGGGACATCTTGTTGCTTACGAAAGTCATAAACTATCAGAAGCTGAGCGGAGATACATGACATAGGAAAAGGAAATGCTAGCAGTTGTTCATTACCTATGGGTATGGAGACATTACCTGCTTGGATCAAAGTGTGTGGTTAAGACTGATAACATGGCAGTTAGCCACTTCTTCATTCAACCTAAATTAACCCTAAAGCAAGGCCATTGGCAAGAGTTTCTAGCAGAGTTTGATTTTGAGTTTGAGCACAAGGCGGGGCGGTCCAACCAAGTTGCTGATGCCCTTAGTCGCAAGGTGAAACTTGCGACAATGATCTTGATGGCGTGCACAACTTAAAGTCATGTTAACACTAATATGTGGGAGCGCATAAAAGAGAATCTTGCTAAAGACTCGGTGGCCTGGGCTATTATGAACCTTGCCAGAGAGGGAAAAACACATCAGTTTTGGGTAGAAGATAATCTGTTGTGGACAAAAGGGAGGAGACCCTTTGTTTCCAAAGCTAGCGACTTGAGGAGAACATTGCTGAGGGAGTGTCATGACACTTTATGGGGCCGGCCATTCGGGTTGGCAGAGAACATATGCCTTGATAAAGCAAGGCTATTACTGGCCGTAAATGCGTGATGATGCGGTAGAGTACACTAAAACCTATCTCATCTGCCAGCAAGACAAGGTCGTTAGAGATAAGACTGCGAGATTTTTGGAGCCACTACAGATACCCAATAGACCATGGGAGAGTGTCTCACTAGATTTCATTTCAGGCCTTCTGCAGGTAGGAGATTTGTCTGCTATCTTGGTGGTGGTGGATCATTTTTTGAAGTATGACACCTTTATCCCAACTACGAAGTATTGCATGGTAGAAGGGACAACTCGTTTATTTTTCAAATTTGTGGTGAAGTACTAGGGTGTTCCCCAGAACATTGTAAGTGATCGAGATGCCAGATTCACCGGGATGTTTTGGTTCGAATTGTTCAACCTTCTCGGATCATAACTTAGTATCTCGTCTAGCTATCACTCACAAACAGATGGCCAGACTGAGAGATTCAATGGCCTTTTAGAGGAGTATTTGAGGCACTTTGCAAGTGCAAATCAAAAGAATTGGCCACAATTACTTCATGTAGCACAATTTTGATTCAATGCTTAGAAGAGCTCTGCGACCAACAAAAGTCCATTCTAGATTACAACCGATCAGCATTCGCTCTTACCCCATGCCATGTCTGAGCCTTACAAAGGTGTTAATTCGAAAGCATACCATTTCACAAAGGATTGGAGATTAAATGTAGAAGTTACCCGAACTTACCTAGAGAAAGCTTCAAAGAGAATGAAGAAGTGGGTAGATAAAGGACGTTAAGACTTGGAGTTCAAAGTAGGCAATCTTGTACTTATTAAGCTGATGCCAGAGCAATTAAGAACCCTCAAGACCAGAGATAGGAGACTGATTCAAAAATATGAGGGGTCACTGCCTGTCATTGCCAAGGTCGGGAAAGTTGCTTATAAGATTGCTCTACCAAAGTGGATGAAAATACATAATGTTATTCATGTGAGCAACTTGAAGCCGTATCATCCAGACACTACAAATCCAACTCGTAACCAGCCCACCAGGCCAAAAATCAACCTCAAGAAGCTGAAACAGAAGATAGCAGAGGAGATTCTAGCAGAACATGTGGTGGTCAGAAGGGGACGCTCAAGAAAGGAATTCCTAATGAATTGGGAGATGAGGAGATCAGCTGGGAGAAGGCAGAAGACTTAGTAGATTTTAAGGAATAGATCTTAACCTTTCAAGCAGCAGAGTCTACGAGGACAACGACCAATTGAGTTGGGGAGAATGTCACAAGTTGGCCTTGTGCACTAGTTCAGTAGGCAAACGTACTTCGATTGGCACAAAACTTTGCAAATAAATTAAGCATAGTATGGAGGACTTTTAGCTCGAATTTGGGAGCAAAACGGCTTGTGTACTGATTTTTCATTTTTCTACCATTTTGGCACTTTGTATATATTTTTGACCAAGGTAACTTGTCCAGTGCGAGTAGCTAAGCACATGGATGTGATCCTTGGCTTTTTTCTTTCCAACGATATATAATTTGATGTAAAACTCCACCCCAGTTGAGAGAAAAGGGCTTATGTCAGCTCAGAAAAAATATGTCTACTCCTGCCAGATGGCCCTTAGCTTAAAATGCTCTTTAAGAGGGGAGTGACCAGGCGACCCAAGGTGGGGAGCTTTGGCACTAGTCTAGGGGTCGGAGTGTGTGGCTTAGTGCCTCTCCTATACACTCCAAGTTATGTAATGAGGCTTTATATGAATAAAAGAAGTAACCCCTCTTCTTAATTATGGTGTCCCTTATTTTGTTCGATTTTGCCCGCATTTGCCCGAATTGCATTCGTTGCATTCTTAGTTGCCTTGTTGTGATTGTGATGGCTTGCTTTGTGCTATGCTATGTGTATGCTTGTCCCTTTCGTGCGAATGAATTGTTGGCTTGATTGTTTATGTTCCGCTGTGCACTTTAATGTTTTGTGGCCCGATACTTTATCCTTTGGTGCAGGGGACTAACTAATGGCTAGCTTGCTTTTAGGTAGTAGATTGCAAGTGCCACATGGTCTAAGTTTGCGAACTAGCTGGTCCATGACATCGATTGTCATAAAAAACAATGTATAAACTTAAGACATTATTTTTTTTTTATGAAAATCAATGTATTAATTTTCATCATATTTATAAAAACACCACTATCGCTTCATTTTATTCCCACTTTGATTTTTTTTATTTTTTTATACATCGGTTCTTTACTATAACTAACATATTAACTTTTAATGTATTTATGAGATTACACAATTTAAATTTTTTTGAATCAATTTTATCTATTTTATTTTTTTGGATAATATTATTATTATATTTTCATATGTAGTTTGCCCAAAGCTAACTATTTTATGAAAAATTTTGTTAACTAAATAATATTTAAATACTTGAATTATTTTCTATTAAATAATATTTAATTACTTCAAAAAAAAATTTGGATTATGTTAAAGACGTCGATTTTTGTTACAAAATTGACATCTTTGCTATTAATTTAAAAGAAAAATAGAAACTTGTTACAAGCTACATATTAACAAAAACATGTTGCTAGCTATAATTTTTTGGATTGTGTTAAAAAATCAATGTTATTTCTATTAATTGTTTTATTAAATTGTAGAAACCTACTCCAAATTATATTTTTATGGAAACATCAGAAAGAAAATTAGGACAAAAACTTGCACCAAGTTACATTTTTACAGAAACATAAAAAAGAGAATTGTGATAAGATAGAAGGAAAATGCTGAATGAAAAGTCCAGCTCTAGAAGTTGCTATTGCTAGAAAAGCATGCAACAAAACAACATTATTGTTAAAACTCTATGCTATGCCATTACTTGTAACAAAAACATTATTGTTGAATCAAGCTTCAAGGTTACTTGTAACAAATCAACATTAAATTGTTGAAGTTTCTAGGATTTCCTGTAATAAAAAAAAACACACACACACACAACACATATATCAAAGACAACCTATAATGCAACACATACACATTAAGTGCACCCAGCATCCAATTGTTTAAAGGATCAATGCATATGTCTGTTTAAAGGGAAAAAGGAAATAGAAGTTCATAATTTATACACAAACTAAGTAAAAAAAAGAAAGAAAAAGGGAAAATAAACTACAAACCTTCAGAGCAAGCTTGACTAGAATGATACTAAGCAAGAATGCCCATAATTATTGCTCCTACCAGCATGCTACTTATTTAGGAAAAGGAATCTGAAAAGTGGGACATAAGAATTTCATTTGACAACTTAAACAATCATTCCAAATATGGTTAAGTTGTTTAATTTATGGAATGGAATTCCTATGCCCCACTTTTAAAACTACTCTTTTCAAGTAAGCAATATGCTGGTTAATGAAAGTTAAAGGGATGCATTGGCCTATTATAATGTGAGCATACTTTAGACATCATTTGTTTATGTTGGAATCAATGCATAATACCATATATCTACATCGTTTCCTAATTAAAAATCAATGTTTAATCTACAACGTTTCATTTACTTGCATTTTTTTTGAATTATTTTGTCTATCTAAGTTGATTCCTAGAAAAACCAATGTCTAATATAAGTCTCTTCATATAAAAAGTATAAATGCATTGAATTTATTTTGACTATTCTCATTGTCTTGGTAAAATAAAAGAAATTAATGATAATTAGAGAATTTTACAATTCTATGGTCTTAGAAAATGAAAAATTAATTGTAATATTGTCATATCAGTAAATTACATTTATGCATACACTTTGCAATATTTCAATTAGTGAATTAATAAAAAAAATTATTTTACTATATATTATAAAAAAATTCTTTAAAATATAATCAAATAAGAATTTAATTGATAAATTAATAAACTTTTTTGATAGTTGAGGAGTTATAGATTTTAAGGATACTTTAAACTTAATTTGTATACATTAAATAATTACAAAAGTAGATTGGTTTTTTAATTCAAATCGATGTCAAATATGATATTAAGTTTAGATGTTGGTTGTTTAATAAGAATCAACATTATTATTTTCTTGTATTTACAAAAACACCATTGCGTTCATATATATGTTGGTTTACCTTTTATCTAACATCTATTTAGTGATATTGTTTCTGTATTTTATAGTGGTGCTAAACACTTGTATATTATACAAGGTTTCATTAGGGGTGAAAGAGTTTGTTTTTGTAATCCCCTATGAAGGATTGCTTGAGATACCACAATTAGCTCTTATTCTTTTAGCATTTATTAAGAGTGAAGAGTAATGATACTGTAAGATATTTTTGAATGTATTTAGGATGTAGGTTTGAGAATTATTATACCATTTGTATTCTTGTCTCCATAATGGATTTGTTTCTCCTCTTCATTCATGGAGTAGACTAAAAGCTTAACCGCATTAAATATATGTGTCCTTGTTATCTCTTACCTCTTTGATCTTAAATTATGCTAATGTGTACACTTCTATATCACCAAAAATTCCCAACAATGTGCAAATCTAACCTTGGGCTGTATAGATCAAGAGAGACAAGATCTTCTTAAGTTCAAGGATAGCTTCGGCAAAAACACAACATTATATGAACACAAGCTTGCTTCTTGGGAAGGTGAAAATTGCTGCAAATGAAAAGGAACTGGATGTGATGCCATCATTGGACACATTGTCAAGATTGATTTCAAGAATGAATATAGTGCTTAGAGCTTTGACACATCATGTTGGAATAATTCTTCCAAAATGTTACAGGCTAGAGCAGTCCCATCATCTTTATTGGAGATGGAACACCTAAACCATTTAAACTTAAGTGGACAAGATTTTCATGGTATTTGTATCCCATCATTTTATGGATTAATGATACAATTGAAATATGTTAATCTCTCCTAAAACAGATTTAGTGGGAGAATTCCACATCAACTAGGAAACTATACAAATTTGCAAACTCTTGTATGTATGAATTTTCACCACACATCCTATTTAGTGACGACTTTAATGGGATTTCACAATTTTCTTCTTTAAAATACATCGATATGAGTGGAGTGTCCATGATGAATGCTAAGGGTTTAATGCAAGCAATACAAATAATGTCTAAGCTTCCTTCTTTATTGTAAATTCATTTCATGTATTGTGGAATTCAAAGCTTGAATGTTCCTCACAATTTCACAAATTCAACATTTCCTACCAAAGTTAAAGTTTTGAATCTTAGAAACAATGTTCTTTTTGGTCCTCTTCCTATTGCTCAATGAAACATGACTTCCATCTGAGTTCTTGACCTTTCTAAAAACCTTCTTTCTTACATTCTATTATAGTTAGGTTAGTTTAGGAACCTTGTCCAACTTGATCTATTATGGAATGCATTTTCTAGTTCAATTCCTATTGCTCTCTAGTTCCTGGTGATTTGATTGAAAGAACTCTTTATGGAGAAGATGAAGCAAATTTGATAAAATCATTTGCTAATACAACTATAAAGTGCTAGTGTTTCATTGGAGGTGGAGTTTTGAAGACATTCATTATTTATGGAAAAGATGACTTAAATTTAGTAGAACTACCTAATTTTGATTTGCATCTACTTGATTTGTAGCTTGAAGATTTTGATATTGATAATGGAATAAAGTGGAGATTGTTAGGATTTTGGCCCAAAGTCAATTTGTGTAAAATTAGATAATTACCTATTTATGTGTTCATCTTATTCAAGCTTGAATTTTGATTAGATAATGACTTTAGTCAAGTTAGATATATTAATATTTGATATTATGATTAAGTTAGACTTGTCTTTTGATAGGGATTTTAGTTTATAAATACTTGTATTATACAATGTTTGATTAGGGGTGAGAGAGTTTGTATTTGTAATCCCTTAGGGGGTTACTTAAGAATCCACAATTAGTTCTTACTCTTTGGGCATTACTACAAAATCCAGAAATGTTGTTGTTAAATAAACATCGGATGAAAGATAAATCAATATATATATATATATAGATAGATAGATATAGGCATAGTGGTATTTTTCTAAATATGAAAAAACTTACAATGCCAGTTCCTATTAAAAAAATGACATTTAAACTAAATATCACATTTAATGTTAGTTTTGAGATAAGGAATCGACATACTTTTTGAATTATAAAATTTGCACCATTTTACTTTAAACCATCTTTAAAAGTTATGACTCTTCAACTATAAAAAAAAATTATTAATTAAATTTTTATTTAATTATATTTCAAAGAATTTTATTATAATATAATTCATTACTTATTTGGTTAAACTCAAATAATTTTTTATTAATTTATCAATTAAATTTTTAATCAAATTATTTATGTACAACTAATTTACTGATATGATAATATTATAATTGATTTTCCATTTTAACAAAACTATGAAATTGTAAAATTTTCTAATGATTATTGATTTCTTCCATTTACTTTTTTGAAAATGTAATATTATATTATCTAAAAAACAAAATGAAAAAAATTAATTAAAAAATTAATTGTGGCTATATAATATTGAAGTGACGGTGATGTTTTTATAAATATGATAACAATTAATATGTTGGCTATCATAACAAACCATGGTATAAACAAAATAGAAAAAAATAATTCACAAACAATTTAATGCAAGTGTAATATGAAGTAAATATGTTGAAAATTAATACATCAATTTCCATAAAAAAATTGACGCATAAGCTTTACAATGTTAGTTGTTTATGTGGAACAAATGTGGATGGATGAGAATAGATGTTGGTTCCTATGTATTAATCGATATCTAAAGTCTATGCATCTTTATGTAACATGCTTGTTTGTCCCCCTAACTCTCATTTTCTTCACCCCTATCTGAAACATTTATCTAAAATCATTCTCAAACCCTTACTGTATTTGTCTTTATTGTCTTCGTTGTCTTTGATCCTTGCATTTCAAATCTATCACTGATCGAGATAGTTCTTCTTACACTGGTTTCTTTTCTTCATTTCTTAGTTATATCAAAGTTTTCTATATTTTAGCAACTTTGTACTTTGCTATGGTTTATAGTTTAGGATTTAGTTTTTTTTTCTTTTTTGTTTCTTAGTTTGTTTATCAAGAATGATTTAGGTTAGAGTTAAGCTTTTTACTATGATTTTTGGCTGGTATGAGGTAGTAATCGATGGTCATGCCCTATTTTCTTAAATTAGCCTTGTAATATATACTTATTATTTATGTATAATAAAATTATATACTTATCTTGTTTATTTATGTGTAATAAAATTATACACACTTTTGTAGCTTTGCTACATAAAAACTAGAGGATTGTGATTAATTTAAACTTTAGAAAAGACAATTTCAGGTTTATTGTGATTATATACATATTATTGATATTGAGGTTGTATCCAAGCACATATATTTATACTGCCTAATGTTGTAAATATTTAGTATGGAAAATTTAAGCACATATTATTGACATTGAGAAGCCAAAACCTTAATTAAACTTAGATAGACTTAGAGTGATGCTTATTTACCCTAATATAATTATAATTTCCTAAGATACTCCTTAATCTTTGTTTTGATATGATGATGACATAGTCCCTAAATTATTATTTTGAGAGATAACTTTTTTTTCTTTTTAAATAGACATATGGAGTATTCTCAACATAGTGGTCATAGTGGAAAAAGTACGAGGGATGCTACACTTATGGAGAAGATGACCTTAATGCGTAGTAAAAAAAAAAAAGAGGATGAAAGTTGAGTTCAATGCTAAGGGTCAGACAAGTAGGGTTGGTTCATCCAAATATAAGAGTTACATTGGAATGTTGACATCACTAAAGTGCTAATCAATATTGAGCAGTGAAAAAAAGTACCAAAGGACATCAAAGAGACCTTTGGCAATATATATAACTATCTTTTTAAAATAATTGTATATTAGTATAATTTATGTGTGTGTTATCTTGTAGACCACCTTTAATGTTGATTTGGGGAAGAGAAAAGAAGTCATAAAGCTTATGAGGGCAAGGTGGAAGGACTTCAAGACCTAGTTGACAAGGGATTACATAATCATCAAGAGAAAGGATGATGAAAACTCTCTTAAGAAATATAACTTTCTTGATCAAAAAGTTTAGGATGATTTTGTGGAGCAGTAACAATTTGGGGCTTTTTTGGTAAATTGGGCCATCTTACCTTATACTTTTTCAATCATTATGAGTAATTTGACCAATTTATCAATTTTCTTTTTTGTCAACAAGGTATGAGTGTAGCCACTAGGGAGAGATAAGCAATAAACAAGTATAAGCATAGGCTATATCGTAGAGAATATGTGAAACTAAAGCATACTTTGGTGAAAGAAGAGCTTACTAAACAACAAGATTCTCAATTTGATTGACTATTTTCTTCCATATCTTAACATGAATTATGGAAGAGAGTGACAATTAACACAAAAAGTGAATATATGATCAAAGAGAATCAGATAGTTTCCAAGAAAATTGTATGTAATTTGAAAGTATTAATTGCTTAAGTAATTAAAATTATAAGTAATATATATGTTAAGTGCTAATAAATATTCTTAATTGTATACCATTAGATTCTCTCATGCAGCAATTGACCCAAGGAGAGTTTACTCTATTTGGAAGGATGGACATATTGACAGCTTCCTTAGGAACTCAAGAGCATCCCCGACTATGTTAGGGGTTAAAGGAAGAATGGGTCTTAAGGCCTATTTTGGAGGATCATCAAAGCGTCATTGAGGATTAGCACTTTCTATGGAGGATCTTACTGCAAAAATTATTACTTGAGTGACACAGAAAGTGAGAAAGGAGACCTGGACTGAGATGGAAAAACTCTTTGAGTAGAAGATGGCAACCTACCTTCTGAAAATGAGCATGTAACCACCAATCAACCCAAGGCTGGTAAAATAGTGGGGTTTCTTTGGTGCCTCAATTAATACATGTTTCTAGTTCCAAAGATAAAAATCATGTATACGTAAGTATGTCATATTATAGGGTTAATAAAGACATTTGGGAGTTTGACTACATCAAATTTAGGGTGTTGCATTTCAATGTAAATGGTCTGAGAATAACAATGGCATCCAAGTCAATAAGTTAGTGCTTACGTTTATGGATTTTAATACGGAAGGTCATAAGGGGGAACCATTCATAATAACATCCTATGTAAAACAAGTTTTTTTATATTATAAACCTAACTAATAAGAAGTGACTTATAGTTCTTCGAGGGAAGAGACAAATTGTTAGTAATGGAAAATGAAGAAGACATAAGTAATAATATTGAGGAGACCTCTCCTTTCTCTTCAGGACTACCTTCAGTGAATGATGAAGGAAACATTAAGGAGTTCTACATGCGAGATGATCATGGTGAATGGATTTGAGTTAAAGATCCTCCTAGAGAAAAAATTAGGAAAAATAGAAGGTAATTGATTATGTGTTTATTGTATATGTAGGCAGCTATACAATTTTTAGTTTAGATTCTCATAATATATTATGTGTTTATTGTGTATGTAGACATCTATTTAATTTTTAGTTTAGATGCTTAAGTTTAATTATGTGTTTATTGTATATGTAGGAAACCATTTAATTTTAATATGTTAGTTTTGTATAAGTTTGCACTATTTTGAAGGAAATTAAGGCCCTTACACTGAAGAAGAAATTGACAACAATTTGAGATCAATAGTCGGGATTTCTCTAACTCAATTCAGTAAAATAATGTATAAACTTATTGTTGCTTTCACATGTTTTAATTTTACTTAGTTTTAAAATGTCTTGAATTTTTTTTTATCTAATAAAATGTTTCAAGTTGTTGAAATTGGATTGGGTGATTGGAGATTTTGGTTTTGATGATTATTTTTGCAAAAGTATATATAGCAATAGGTTTTTGTAAAAATGAGCTAGCAACAATTTTTTTAGAGAAAAATTGATTTTTTTTCCATAAAAAATCGATGCAATTAATGGTTTTTTTACGTTAATTCCATAGCTTAGCCAATGTTGTAACTTTTTTAAAAAAACATTGCATTACTTGTTATGAAACAAAAATGTGTAAAAGTTTCTTTTCAAATAAAAAGACATCAATTGTAGAATAAAAGCCAATGTTGTTTCTTGTTTTACATGATGTTTAAAAATCCAACGTAGATTGTTCTAACCTACAATGTCAATCAGATAGACATTAGTCCCTAAATCAATGTGTAAGTGTGTTTCTGTAGTAGTGTTGTGATTATTAAGAGTGAAGAGTATATATACTATAAGATGTTTTTAAGTGTATTTGTAAAAAAGAAAAGAACTTAACCTCACAAAATAATAATTCAGGGAGTACATTATAATCATATCAAAACAAACATTTAGGAGCATCTTAGGAAACCATAAATATATTAGCATCAATAAGTATCACTCTAGGTCTATCCAAGTTCAGTTGAGGTCTTGGTTTCTTAATCAATAATATGTGCTTAAATTTTTTATATTCTAAATATTTACAACATTAGGCAGTATAAATATATGTGCTTAGATAAATCTCAATATCAATAATATGTACTTAATCACAATGAACATGAAATTGTCTTTTTTTGAAGTTTAACTTAATCACATTCCTCTAGTTTTAATGCAGTAAAGCTATAGAAGTGAGAATAATTTTATCACACATCAATCAATGAGATAAGTATATAATTTTATCATAGATAAATAATAAATATATATTACAAGGCTAATTTAAGAAAATAGGGCATAAACATCAATTAATACAACATACAAGCCAAGAACCATAGCAAAAAACTAAATCCTAATCCAAATCATTCTCAATAAACAAACTAAGAAGCAAAAAAGAAAAAAAAAAGTCAAATCACAAACTATAAACCATAACAAAGTACAAAGTCAATAAAATATAAAAACTTCGATATAACATAACAACAAAGAAAAGAAAATAGTATAAGAAGAACAAAATTCCCTATCTCAATCAACGATGGATTTGAAATGCGAAGATCAAAGATAGCATAGACAAATACAACAAGAGTTTGAGAATAATTTAGGATAAATATTTCAAATAAGGGAGATTAGAATGAATTGAGGGGGATGAACTATCATGTCACGTAAAGGTGGTTAAACTTTAGACGTTGGTTAATACTTAGTAATCGACATCAATTCTCATGCATTTATGTTTGTTCCTCATAAATAATCAATGTCATAAAGTTTATACATAAATTTTTTTATGAAAATTGATGTATTAATTTTCAACATATTTTAAAAAATGAAGAGAGATTGAATTTTTTTTCATTTTATTTAAACATCAAATTTTCATGACAACTGACAAATTAATTTTCAATGTATTTACAAAACACAATTGCTTCTTCAATATTATATGCTTGTGTTGAAGTTTTTTTGAATTAATTTTTTCCATTTTGTTTTTAAGATAATAAAATATTACATTTTCACAAAGGTAAAATGGAAGAAATTAATAATTATTAAAAAATTTTACAATTCAGTTGTCTTGATAAAATGAAAAATTAATTGTAATATTATCATATTAGTAAATTAGTTGTATGTAAATAATTTGATTAAGAATTCAATTGATAAATTAATAAAAATATTATTCGAGTATATATAATCAAATAAATCATGAATTGTACTATAATAAAGTTCTTTGAAGTATAATCAAATAAGAATTTAATTAATAAATTAATAAATATTTTGGATAATTGAGGAGTCATAACTTTTAAAGATGGTTTAAATCAAAATAGTATAAATTAAATAATTTCAAAAGTACATTAATTCATTAACTCATACTGACGTCAAACATGATATTTACTTTAGATGTCAATTTTTAATAGAAATTAACTTTGTAAATTATCTCGTATTTACAAAAATACTTAGGCACCTATATATATATGTTCATTTTCCTTTTATTTGCCGTTTATTTAACTACGTTGTTTTTGGATTTTGTTGTAGTAGATGCAGGTTTTAAGATTATAATACCATTTATATTCTTTCTGTTATTTCCATCGCGGATTTGTTTTTCTTCTTTATCTGTGGAATAGGATATAAAAGGAATCATGTTAAATATATATGTTCTTCTTTATCTCTTATTTATTTGATCTTACATCATGCCAACATGTACACTTCATACAACAATTTCTTAGGGACCAATTCCAAAGAAGAATCTGTTTTTTCCACCTTTGAGGATGATCTTTCCATATATTCTGGCAACCTAAACCTAGTATTTTTCTGGAATTCATTCGCAAATCAAATGCCCGGGTGATGAAGCACGTCAAACTCGTTTGAGTATTGGGTTCGAAGACAAGCATGGAATTGATGATGCGAGAAGATGCCGTTTGACATTGTGACAACAGTTGGATGTGTGAGAGGATTCTGGGGAGTCATTGGAGTTCTATTGCTGAAGAAGAATTGGTGGCATGCTAGTTTCGGATTCGCGGAGGAGGTGGCTGACAACATGCATGTTGCAGTAGCAGTATGCGTTGCAAGGTATAAGAAGGCCATGAAAATTGAATAGAAATAACAAGTGAGTATACGGTTAGTATTCTCTAATCCATGCATCGTATTATTTAGTTATATATTAAAATGTTGCAGTTACTCTCTTGTGGCAAAAGAGTTGTTACTATTGTTCAATATCCTTACTTTTTCCAGTATTAGCATTATAAATTACATCTCCTATTGCATGTCTATTTTTCAAGCTCAAAATTTATATTTCCTAGTGCAGATGAATAGTAAAACTTGTTTTAGATTTCTTTAGGTAATTTTCACTTGTCAGATTTGAATTATCTCAATTTTTTACATTATCAATTTTCTTTAATTTCGATGGTGAAAAACCAATCTTTTGTTTTGAAATCTACAATTTTTTTATTAAAATATATCATTTTAATGTAAAAAAGATTTTTATATTTACCTCACTCCTAAATTTATGCCCTCAGTATTTTTAGGAAATCGGAGGATCCGTATTCAGTGACAGACAAATATGGTTAATGATTCTGCAAGTAGATTCTTAAAGTCAACAAAAACCCTATTACTATTAGCATTTATCTTAAATTTAACATTGATGATGTAAAAGAGATGAAACTTTATTGTTGAACCAGAATTAGCGGTCTGCTTTCAGAGAAGGTAGCTGACAATATATATGTGACAGTAGCATCAAGGGTATCAGGGCTCATGAATACCACGAAAACTGAAGAGAAGCAACAGGTGACTCTACAATTAGTGTCGTTTTGTTGTTCAGTTATATATTAAAGTATTTGCTGTTTTGTTCTTGTGACAAAAGAGATCTTATTGTTGACTGGTCTATGCACATATTTTATTGAACTACTTCTACATTGTTCTATAACTTCTGTTGTGGCTAACCTTGTCTACACGAAATTAATATCACGATAGATGATAACGATCCAATTAATGAAATTTTTGGCGAGTTATATTGAAAACCATCGTTAATATTCATAAATTACACTTTAAAATATTATAGAGACGTGTGGACGCAGAAGTGTTGGATGCAAATTATTTAGTTATCCCAAATTAATATAACGATGGATGATAATGATCCAATTAATGCCATTTGTAGACGTTCAAACTCACCTTGATTGCTTTTCCTATAAAACCCTTGTTTATCTCTCCTAGTGGCAGGGCAGAGGGTGAGAACTAGCAATTACTCAACAACTTCCTTAATGAGCATCTTCATTAATCTCTCCTAATAATGGAAAGGAAGGGAAGAGAAATGACTACATTCAACTAATTCACTAATAGATGGATCACCTCCATGACTCATTATCATTGCCTCTTGATACATTAATGATTGAAGAAAAGTATAAGTGCCATGCTGGCCCATGACATGCCTTGATAGCCTTTTTGGTTGTGCATTTATCGAATTTTCATGATGGCAGGGAACAAGGCAAGAGAAACAATTGTATTCAATTAACTATAGTTTGTTGGCACTCGACTCCCCTTGATAATCTCCTTGGTGAGTGCTTTTGTTGATCTCTTTTGAAAGCAAAGAGAAGTAAAAGAAACAATAATTATTCAACTAAATGTCATTTGCTAGCACACCAACTTTCTTGATAAGCGATCTCGATCATCCCCAAATAGTGCGAAGGAAGGAAAGAGAAATAGCCATTATTCCCATTACTATAAAATACAGAAATAACTTCGTTAGAAAGATGCCGGATGACTATGATGCACCAACACTTCATATAGCAGTCATGTCTGTGTGTCGAAAATATTTTCGACATCGACACAAAACTTGTCTGGTCTGTGTCCGTAATTTTAAAAAATTCGGACATCCGTTCCCTATTTCGGCATACGTGTCAAGCTCGATTCCAAGGTCGTATCCATAATTTCAAAAAGTTCGGATATACATTTCCTATTTCAACATATGTGTTAAGCTCGATTTGTAGCTTATTATTTGTTATGTCCTGTTATTTAATATTATGAGTACTTATTTTCATATAAAAAAATAATAATTACAATATATTTATTTACAAATAAGCACAATATTTTTTAATATTTACAAATATATCCCTATATTTTTATTATTTACATATATCCCTCACGTATCGGTGTCCTATATTTTTTAAAAATGCTATATCCCCGTGTCCGTGTCCACGTGTCGATGTCCGTGCAACATAACTAAATGAAAAGTAAATCGATGTATATATAGGTGTAGTGTTGTTTTAGTAAATATGAAGAAAACTACAATATCAATTCTTATTAAACAATTTACGTTTAAACTCAAAATCACATTTGACTTTGGTTTGAGCTTAAGAAACTAATATATTTTTGTAATTATTTAATTTATATCATTGAGGTTTAAAGTATTTTTAAAATCTATGGCTCCTCAACTATTAAAAATTTTTATTAATTTATCAATTAAGTTATTATTTGAGTATACTTCAAAGAATTTTTTATACTATATAGTCAAATAATTTTTTTATTAATTTATTAATTGAATAAATGCACATTGTTCACGTACAACTAATTTACTGATATGTTAATATTATAATTAATTTTTCATTTTTTTCAAAACTATGAAATTGTAAAATTCTCTAATGATTATTAATTTTTTTCATTTTACCAAGACAATGGAAATAGTCAAAATAATTCAAAATAAATTTGATGCAATATCATTTCCCCTATCTGAAACATTTATCCATATCATTCTCAAATCCTTATTGCTTTTTTTTTTTTACTATTTTCGATTGTCTTATTTGTTATAGATCATCACATTTCAAGTCCATCTTTAATTATGGTATGAAACTTCATTTTTCTTACATTGCATTTGTTTCTTCCTTGTTAAGTTATGTTAATATTTTCTTGCTTTTTCTACTTTGTATTTTGTTGATGGTTTGTACTTTTAGGATTCAGCTTTTGTTCCTCTTTTGTTTCTGAGTTTGATTGTCAAAAATGTTTTTAATTAAAATTTATTTTTTGGTTGTGTTTCATGATGTGATATATCCTGAGAGAAATGTTGTTTACTAACTTGATCCCTTAGAGCATATGGCTTCAAAGAATATCAGAATTTTAGTTGACTCGTGAGTTGTTTTGTAAGTTAAAATTTAATTTTGAGATTTATATTATATATGATTTACTTTATTAATATATTAGCTTTTTTTACATGAATTTGATTCAACAAATGTATTAAGGTTTATTTTTACATAAGTAACAATAGAAAAAAGTTTAACTCAATAGATCAACTTTTTGATGAGAATGGGGTGAAAAAAATTCCGCCAAACGGTGTAGTTTTGAAACTATTTATGTGGGTGATGTGTTTTTTAGAAGATGTTGTTGTGAATGTTTTCTACCTTTTTTTATTTTTTTTTAACTTTTTTTGTAAGACATTGGTGCTATCAATGTTTTCTTGTTTTTTTTAATTTTCTTAAATAAAAAGTCTGAAAACATTGGTAGCATCAACGTTTTCAACCTTTTTTTATTTTTTTATTTTTCTTGCTTTCTTATTTTTTTAAAATAAAAAAAATAAAAAATAAAAAAATAAAAAAATATAAAATAACTAGATAATATATCACAATTAATTATAAATTAATTAAAATTTTAATAAAAAATAAAATTTTAATAAAATATTTAATAATAAATTTAAAATATAAATTTTTTATTTTTTTAAGAAATCAGAAAAATAAAAGAGTAAAAAAAAATAAAAAAAATACTTTTTT
>JANHAO010001700.1:0-31662 GCA_026873985.1 Saraca asoca
TTGGGAGATGGGGTTCGGCCTCCTTAGGGTTTGTCTGAGAAAAAATTTTAAAATTTCCCTTTCTTGGCTGCACCTCATCTTACACATGTCATATGCAAGACCTTTAAATAGTTAAGCATTGAACTAATATCTATTACTAATTTGAGTTGCATGATAGGAACATGATTAATTGCTACCCATCAAAATAATGATTATCAAAGATTGATATCATGATAACTTGTTAGCCTCCATCAAGGTTATGTTGCATCTTTCATATTATTATTATTAGAATATAAGTGATATTCTTGTTTGATGATTTCAACTTAGTAAATATGTATAATTTGGATGGCTCCTGTCATGACCATACATAGTTTTTGGGTGAGAATAGGCTTCACATTGAATATTATAAACAAAGAGTTCTTAATAATGTTGATGTGATGGATAATAAATGACATAGAGTTGTCAACATGATGATTTGGAGTTACATTGAGATGTAATTGACAAGTTAAGTTATCTACCCAGTCTAATTTATTTGGTTTCTATGGCCTTCATCAAGAGCAAGTAAATTAAACTAAGATCCTAACCTACTATACTTGTCATCTAATGTGATAATTCAATTCTAAGATAGAGAGTCATTAGAATTGAAGAAAATAGTGGGAGTTCATTTTATTAAAGTCAATAAAATTGAACATTATGCTTAGATATTAATCCACTCTATTCTTATTAAAGGCTGTTAAAATGATGAATATCTACTAAAGAAACATACTAGTTGATAATAACCTAATTGGGTTAAATTACTTGGATTGGTTATGAAACTTGAAGATTGTCCTTGAGTAGGAAAAGATAGCATATATCCTTAAGAAGGACTCTCCTGTACCTCCATTTGAAAGTTTGAGTGAATATGCAAGTATTCATTTTGTTGTTTGCTTGAAATATTAGAAAGATCTTGAACATGCATCATGTTTGATGTTTGCTTCAATGTCTCCTAAGCTTCAGAACTAGAATGAATATATGACTCCCTTTCAAATGATATGCACTTTTCAAAGTTATATAAAGGGCATGCTCATATTAAAAGATACTAGGTATCTCATGAAATGTTCAATTACAAGATGGCCGAGGGATTATCTATGGGAACCTATGTGCTAAAAATGATTAGGCTAATACAGAGATTAGTCCAACTCAATCAAGTGATTGACAATAATCATTCCCTTCCTAAGTCATATGGGAAATTTGTCATGAACTTCTCTAGTAATAAGATAGAAGTCTCTCTTACTGAGTTACTCAATATGCTTATGATTGTCGAAACAACTTTCACAAAGGAACAACTTGTATTGATGATTAGTATCACTTCTAAGCTTAAGAAGGGAAAGAAGAAAAATCCCAAGAAGAAGAGATTTAAGGCAAAGGTAGAGGTTGAGAAACTTAAAGAAGGTGTACATAAGAAGAAAGAGAGTGCTCCAAAAGGCATCTACTACCATGACATAGTAGAAGGCTATTGAAGTTGAAATTGTAAAGCTTAGCTCGAGAGAGTGAAACAAAAAAAGCTTACTATTTTGGTGATATAGATAAAGTTTTCTTAGAATTACCTATAGGCTTAATTCTAGAACTGAATAATTGTTATTATGTTCCTATAATTTCTAAGAACATTATTTCCATTTCTTGTTTAGACCAAGAAGGATATGCTTTTTCCTTTAAGAATAAGAATTTTTTTTTTTACATGGTAACATGTTTTATGGTAGTGGTAAACTTGTTAATAGATTTTATATTCTAGAACTAAGATAAGAGATCTTAACTATCACATATAAGAAACCAAAGATTAATGAAACCATAAATTTGCCCTATCTTTGGCATCACAGACTTGGTCATCTTAATGAAACTAGAATCATAAAGTTACATAAAGATGGATACTTGGATCCATTTGATTACGAATCATATGAAACTTGTAAATCCTATCCCATTGGGAAAATGACTAAGAAACTCTACCTGAAAGGGTGAACATGCCAAAGAATTGTTGGAAATGATACATGATGATACATACAATCCACTGACTACTCTAGCAAGAGATGCATTTTCCTACTTTATCACCTTTATGGATGACTATTCTAAGCACAAGTATATTTAATGAAATACAAGTCTGAAACCTTTGAAAAGTTGGAAGAATTTAACAATGATATAGAAAAAACAAACTAAAAAAGAGTATCGTGACACTTAGATCCAATTGAGATGAAAAATACTTAAGCCAGGAATTTATGAATTACTTGAAGGAGTTTGGGATTTGGTCACAATGGACTCCATTTGCAACACCACAAATGAATGGTGTTTCAAAAAGGATAAACCCTATTGTCATGACATGGTGCATTCCATGATGAGCTTTGCAACCTTACCAATCTCTTTCTAGGGTTATAATTTAGAAATTGACGCATAGATCATTTACCGTGTCCCTTCAAAGTTTGTTGATAAGAGATGTTAAATGTGAAATCCATAATGTCCTTAATAGGTTGGCAAACTGCTTGAGCGCAGCAAGAATTCAAGTCGCAGGATGTTCAAAGTGCTAAGTCTCTAGCTTGATCACTAGCAACCTCCTCTGCTCGAGCTCAGCCCAGAAAAAGTGAACTCAAGCTCATCACTTCAAAGACAGTCACTCCTTTAGACCGAAAGATCTGGCCAGTGAGGTGCGACCAGCAGCCCAGGAGTTTGCTAAGTAGAAGACCAGCACATGTATTGCCCAACAGACATGCTGGGCCCACCTGTAGGAGGTAATTTTTATAGGCCGACTTACAGGATTTCATTCTGCCCATCCTATTTTGTATATTAAATACTTGATGTAATAGATTTACTGCATGCAAAATTACATTTGTAACCTTTTCTCCTCTATAAACACAAGGAAGGAGATGAACATTAGAGAAGATTGAGGCTAGTATACTGAAACTCTATAAAAATATTTTCAAACCAATACATTACGGTGGACGTAGGGTCTGGTTCTATTCATATTTGGCTAAAGCACGTTAAAAAGCTTTGCATCTTCTATTGTTCTTCCTCTTCCTCTCACCTTCTTCAATGACTAGATCATAATTTTAGATCTAAAAAGAATCCTCTATTGGCTGGAGTTTGGCCTGAAACCAGATTCTATCATCAACATTGTGGCACTGTCTGTGGGAATCTCATCTGTTCTTGTTCATTTTCTGCTATAATGGCCAAGGGATGAGCTACTAGATCTTCAAATGCATTGGTTAATCCTACAGAAGGTTATGTCTTAATGACAGACTCCTCCACCACTCTTGTCATCAGTGCTACCACTGGCTTGCCCCCAGCTAGTTCTGTTCTGCCAGCTGCCATTGCCAATAGCATCGATGGAGTGCAAATTTGGCTTCAACGCCAGGAAAGACTGGAAAATATGATGAGAGAGTTAACTAGAGCAGTAATAATGCTAGCGCAAGGTGTGTAGAAGTAGGCCAAAGCCACAATGCCTGTGAATGTTCACTAGCAGCAGCAAGTTTGGTGACCAGGCAACATCAATCAAAAAAATTCTCTAGCTCACTGCTCATAAGAGCAAGCTCCAGGTCGTAGCTCTTGCGACCATGAGGACCAAAGAATCTAGTGATCTTCCATCCAGTAATCCATGGCAACGATCCTAGCTCTCACAGCGAGATGCCGACTAAGAGCTGAGGGGCTCAATCCAAATTATACATTGATAATGTGTATTAAAAATCAAGAGAAAATGTAAATACTCTCCTTTGTTCTTGTTGAAAGTTATTTGTCGATTGGCTTGTTATTACTGTCTTTATCTTTCTATCTTGGTCTCTACTATCAAGTGTTTGCAATTCCCACAGCTTGCATGCAGTCATCTCTTTCAAATCCCTTAAGTAACTTTGTGCCAACCATGGCCTTTGGTTTGGTTGAGGCCCCCGAAGCTCATTCCGGAGATAAATTGACAAACAATTATCAACGTAGCTACGTGCTCACTGAGGTGTCGGGGCTCATCGCAGAACATTTGCTAGTGTAGCTACGTGCTCCCTAAGGCGCCAAGGCTTATCTCAGAACATTTGCCAGCATAGGTGCTTGCTTGCTGAGGCACCAAGGCTCATCTTGAAACATTTTCCAGTGTTGCTGTGTGCTCACTGAGGCACCAGGCCTCATCCCGGAATAATTATTAACGTAGCTGCATGCTCGCTAAGGCACCGAGACTTATCTCGGAACAATTGCCAACATAGCTACGTGCTCGTTGAGGCATTAAGGCTCATCCTGGAACATTTACTAGTCAAGCTTTGTGCTCACTGAGGCATGGAAACACTAAAAATATACTCACAATGCTAGTTGAACTGCGAGCTCGCTAACGCGTGGAGACATTAAAAAGAAACTCACATTGCTAGCATAGCTACGTGCTCGCTGAGTTGCAGAGGCACTCTTAAACACTCAACACTAGCGTAGCTATGTGCTCGCTGAAGCATATGGAATTGACCCGATTATTTGCCTAAGGTAACATGATCACTGTAATTCGCAGCTCTCTTGTGACCAAATATTTGTAGCTCGCATTTGACCAAATGTTCGTAACTCCCATGCAACTTTTTGATTATGTACAGTCCTCATGCGGTTTACAACACTCATACGTGGGATGTTTCACTCATGTCTATTGCTTTCAAGAGAATTTGGCCGATTAGCTATTCGAATATTTCATCACAAGCTACAAAAGTTTGCATTATTACGGATGCAGAAAGCTAAAAAATAGTACACAGAGATTACAAAAGAAGATTTTATTCATTAAAAAGCCTTAATGAGGTAAAATTACATCAGAAAGCTCAGAATACAAATTAGAAAAAAGCCAAAATACAAGAGGAAGGCTACAACAAATTTTTCCTAGAAGAAAGATTATCGTACAAGAGGAAAGCTCCCACCAATCAGAAGGCTAGCCACTGAGGGACGAACCCTTGCTAACTAGAGCTCACGAGCTTGCCAAAATCCTCAAATTTTTTCTTCCAGTGCCTTCCTCAATAGCAAGCTCTTCCTCAACTTGACTCCCACCAACGGAGAGGGAAAGAGCATAGATGCTCCTTATTTTTTCGGCCTCTAGCTCCTCTTCTGATTCACAAAGGAAGTAACTCAGGAAGTGCCAAGAGCCTGGCCGGTGGGACAAAAACCTCATGGCAAAGCTAAGAAGATGTAATTCGAGATCTGTGTAAGATCTCTCCATGTTAACAGAGAAGCCATATCTTTGAAACTCCTTATGCAACAGGCCATACATGCCACGACAGAAAAATGGAATGCCAGAAATAAGGGAGGCTTGTTTGGGATATTCATGGTTTGCTCAGTGAAGGAGCAAAAGACACTTCTTCTACCTTAAATAGATCCAAGACCGGTCTCACTGAAGGGTCCAGATAAATCTCCCTAACCACTTTCATTTATTGCCTTGGAAAAAAATGAGACTGACTCACCAATGATCGTAAGGCACGTACTATGAGAAATATGACCTAGAATAGATAAAATGACAAATTTAGTGGAGACATTGATTGAGCTAAATTTTACGAAGTTAATGACTTTCGAAAAGTTTCAACTCCCAACCCGTAAAGTGAGCTAAGAGTTGGGGGGCTTATGTTATATGTGAAATCCGGATCGTCCTTAATAGGCTAGTGAACGGCCCGAGCATAGTAAGAATTTAGCTCGCAGGACGCTCAGAGCGCTAAGTCTCCAGCTCGCGTCACTAGCGACATCCTCTGCTTAAGCTCGCCTCAACAAGAGCGAGCTCGACCTCGTCACTTCTAAGACAACCGCTCCCTTAGATCGAAGGATCTGGCTAGCGACATGCGACCAGTAGCCTGGGAGTTCGCTAAGTAGAAAACTAACACATGTATTGCCCAGTAGACACGCGGGGCCCACCTATAGGAGGCAATCTGCATAGGCCGACTTACAGGATTTCATTCTGTCCATCCTGTCTTGTATATTAAATACTTGATGTAATAGATTTATTGCATACAAAATTACATTTGTAACCTCCTCTCCTCTATAAATACAAGGAAGGAGATGAACATTAAAGAAGATTGAGGCCAGTATACTAAAACTTTGTAAAAATATCTTCAGACCAATACATTACTACGGACGTAGGGTTCGGTTCTATCCGAATTTGGCCAAACCATATTAAAAAACTTTGTATCTTTATTGCACTTCCTCCTCTTCTCACCCTCTTTGTTCATTTACCACATTAACGACTAGATTACAGTTTGAGATCCAAAAAGAATCCTCTGTTGGCTAGAGTTTGGCCCTAGAATCAGATTCCACCATCAACAAGACACTATATGAGTCATGATTTGGGAAGAAGCCAAGTCTTTCACACATGAATATTTGGCAATTGTAGGGCCAATCATTATAGAGGCTTCTCCTTGTGCAGAACTCAAACATGGAAGAACAAATTATAGTGGAACTGAATTTGATTTAAGCTTGAAGAGTGGATGTATAGTTTAGAACAAATCTTCAAAGAAGAACCACTATAAATCTTGAGTTTGATTCCTCTCTCTTTATATTCTAGAAATTTATATTACTTTGATTATCTAGCTCTTCTTGATATTCATCAATTTGGACTACAAACTTTAAATTGCTCAATTTATATTATTGAAATTATTGGTCTACAATATTGAATATTTGAAATATAGACATGCTATATTTTTGTTGATGAAAATTATTTGATATATTGAGCTTCAAAGTTTGTTTTGTTGGTTAGATGTTGAAATGCTCGAAAGGAGTGATATTTACATATGAATGTGCTTCTTGATGTATTGCCTATGTGTAGTTGAACGAGTTGTTTTACACAAGTATTTTGATTAGTTATCTTGGGTTGTTGAAATTGAAATCATTCTTATGGTTCCCCAAAATCAAATATTTTTTATTAAGAATTTTAAAAATTATAAAAGTTTTAAAAATATATAATTTATCCCTCTTAGGTGTGGGTTGTCTTGTTCTACATACAATAGTTAATAATTGTCGTTATGATAGCTCCTTAGATGTTGCTGATAATTCGCAAATAAATTGTTAGCAACATTAGTGATGGTCGAATAGTAAAGGACCATAAAAAGCAGGGAATGACACAGGGATAGCCTTATTTCAAACAAGCATATTTTGACTACTTTTACTGGTTACCGGCTGCACTCAATGTGCTAGGCGTGGCTGTTTATATATTTACTTTGGAAAGTCTTAAATTTATAATAGGAAAAGAATGACACGGGGATAGTTTTATTTTAGAGTGCTGTCATTGTAAAATTTGTACTTCATGGATGTGAAGCCTATGTTCTTTTGGGGATTAAAGGTTTTAGCGAGCTTTGGCGATGATCCTGAATTGAGTAGATGCATGGCTTTCATATATCAGCCTACGTTCTTTTGACATTGATCAGTGCATATGAGCTCTTTATTTCCGATACAATTTCTGGTACCTTATATTGTTTTCCACTATTTAGCATCCATAACTGACTGCCTGCAGATTTGTTTCTTATGATTATAATTACAAAGGAATTCATCTATTGAGTGAAAAATGATACGTGGAGTTAAAAGACAGTAATCTGCTAAGTTAAGGAATGCAATACAGGAAACGAGCTCCCCTGAACTATGGTAACTTCTTTTCTCACAACTAGGTTATCTCTTCGTACAAATGCAGTATTCGAAATACATTTCTAAATAAACATTATAAAATTTCTGCTCCTATAAGATTTTTTTTTTTTTTGTTTTTACATAAGATTCTTTCGATAAATAAAACTTGAGGGTAAAATTTTAAAAGATATTTTTGAAAGGAAGTAAGTATACCTATGTTTATGTGAAAATTTTAAACTTGAAGTTTGTAATTTCAATATCTTGACATATTAATTTTTTTTTGAAAATTCTATTAACTATTTTAAAAACAAATAAATTATTTTTTATGATTTTTAATGTATTGAATTATTATTTATTTCAAATTTTAAATAACTATTTTAGCTTAATTTATGATAAAAATCTAAATTTTTAAGTATTATTAAACTATTTGAAGTTTTATTTAATTAGATCTAAAATTAATGAAAGTGCATTCAAAGTACATATTTTATTGCATCATTTCTTTAAATTATATAAATAAATTAAAGCTTTAGTCGTAACAACTTTTTTAAAAAAAATGGACAAATTATTTATAGTTATTTTAATTATTTGAACATCATTTATTTTTAACTGCTAATTGATTGCTTTGCTTAGTTTATCATCAAATCTAATTTACAATTATTATTAATACTTACTGAACTTTGTTAAATTAATTTTTAATTTTAATGATAGTGTGTTTAAAATACTATTTTAATTATTTTATTTTCTTTAGATCAAAATTTATGTCTTGAATTCTATTAAATATTAATGTGACTTTTAATTATATTTTTGAATTTATAAAAGTATGTTACTTATATTAGACTAGTCAGCCGGAATTGATAAAATGTGTGGGTCAGGACCTGGGCACTTTAAGATTTTCTTTTCTTGCAAGCTATCACAACCACCACAAATTTTATTTGATTATTTTAATCCAACACATTTTCCTTGTCGCTTAACCACACACTGCTTCTTCTTAGAAAAACGGCAAGCTTTGACTCTGTCTTCTTACTTGATAGCCATCCCACCACTGCCGCCTTCCTTCCCCTGGACAAATTCTATTATTATCTACTATCAATCATGAACATTGATAAAACAAAGTTTGATCATTAAAAAAAAAAAAAAGAACTATTATCAAGAGAACATTAAATATTTAAAGACGTCGCCATAAATAATGTCATAAAAAATATTATCAATAATCAATAATTACTATTACTATTATTAATAATTTTTAATAATAATGATGATTAAAAATATATATAAATAATTGTTTATTTAATACTTTTGTAACCCATATTAACTATCAAAAAAATATTATATTATTAATTTTAACTAATTTTAATTGTTATCAATAAGTTTATTTTTCTTTTAAAAAAATGTACTAGTCTATACCCCTACCTTTGTCTCTCTCCCACCATATACACATATTTTGATGGTCATTTATCAAGTATTTGTCAAGTTTATAATAGATTCAGTAAGTAAAAACCTCTCACATTCTATATTGCATTGATAGTCACGAGTTGGACACTTTCACAATGGTTTCTTATTACACTGAAGCTGTTAGAACATTTTTTCTATTTTCTAAAATAAATGATATCTTTCAATTCTTGCTTTAATTTGCACATTCAGCTCATAATGGTTTAAATTTCTTTGACCTACAAGCCAAAAAAAGAAATGGTCAATAAATTCAATTTAACATCATAAATTTTAACATATACATTTAATATAAGAAAATTACAATAATATACATTCAATTTTTTTTACATGTGCAATACCTCATTTCAGGCTACGAATTATCAACTCAACATTAGTTAATTCAAATATTTTACACTATCAAGCAAGTAAGTATATGTACTTATTTCCTGTTCCTACTTGAGGGAATAATCTGGTGACCAAATTTGTAATCTTCAATGCTATGAAATATGAACAACTTTCTAAACAGAGACAAGAAAAAGGAAAAAATGGTAATATCTAACTTGGAATTCACAAACAGCAATTTTCTTTCCACACTAATAACAGTCTACATAAGTGCTAAAAGACCAAAAGGAAAGTTGACACCATTTTGCATATTGTTTCATCTTAATTACTGTTCCCCCCTTTTGACAGGTTCTCATTATACATTTTTTACTCACCATTTTCAACAATCTAATTCATCAAAAAAGAAATTCCATTATTTTTTATTTTATTAAAAAATAGGAAACTGGGTTCTCTAGAAGCAATTACCTTCTAGATTTTTGGGTCATCCAATGGTCCTTTTTTAGAGAACATATAACCACCTTAAAGTACACATATCAAGCTTTGGAAGCTCACTGGTAAAAAGAAAGACAAAATGTTGTGTATAGTTTAAGGGAAAACACTATACAATGTTATGTAGTAAGAACAAACATATAATTTGGCCATAAAATAGGAAGAGTTGACATTAATCAATTGTAAACTAAGTAACTACACAAACTAGATAGCCTATATTTGATCGGAAATGAAAAAAAGATAAATAGAATTTACTTGAAATCAATGATTTCATGCAGCTTGTTCTGGTATTGTTGTAATGCACCTAGCCAATAGATCATAAGTTTGTTCAGGGGACTAGATCATGAATCTGTTCAGTCCCCTGCTAAACTAAATATTTGTCAAGGTATAAGTTTCACTATTGTTACTTACATCAGCCTGTTAATGATACAATTTCTCAATATAAACAGGTCTTTTGAAACTCTCTCAAATGTAATGTTGACTAGTGGTGAAGAGTTCAGTCAAGTGGCAACCTATAAGCACAAAAAAATCAACTACACATGATGGAAATGGTTCATCAAGCATGTTCCAATGCTTAAGTCAGTATTTGAGCAGAATTTTGTTAAGTATGTAAAAAATGATCTAAGAAGAGGAAAACTTGTGGGTATATATAAGTGTCGAATGTGCCAATTAGCGTGTTTTTGAGTGAATGAGCTATAACCACATGTCTGTAATACATTAGTGATTTTAGCAAGAATCTCGCTAAACAGCTATTGGTGTCACATTGTTCGTACAAACTTGATCACATTTTTTGGCATGTGTTAGTTGAATGGTTGGTTTATAAAGTTCTTGGTTGATAAGCCATTACCCTCGGTAGTTTGACTAAAGGGAATAATTGATCGATAAAAGGTATCTCATGCCAAAATATTGATTCTTCATTTAGCCCTAGCCAATCAACCACTAGTTGAATGACTGAAGATCACTAATTAGTTTGGGCTATGCCATTTGCCCCTTTCCCTCTCAATGGGGTGATGTGACTAACCCTCTCAGCAACATTTTAGTTCCCTGGGCCAACTACCTTTTCCTCAGTCAACAATGATAGTTTAAAGTCTTGAGAAGCCTCAAGAATTGGAATAGTCACATTGGCATCATCTTGATTCTCTTTCTTTTGTCTTTTATTATGTTGCACTAGAGAGACCAGTGCTTTCTTCTTCTTCTCTTTTATTTTTCCTTTTGTGACCTTCTTTCTCCCTCTGACCATCCTTGCTCGAACATCCTTAATTTCTTTCATTTCACTTGTTCTAACCATACTTGTTTTGTTTGAAGGTGGCCTTCATCATTTTGCTCCTCTGCTTCATGTCTGATAAATTGGGTGACCCTATTAACTTAACATCATAAGACTCTGACTCTTTCTCCAATATTGAGGAGTACACACTTGAAAGTATCATTTATTGCTTTGCTGGCCCTCTTCAAACAATCATGGCTAAACAATCATGAACATGGACAAGAATGAACTTGATTGATGTTGCACTTGACAGTTTACAAGACATACATCCAAATGTTGAGCATATAGCTACTTTGCTTGAATGCCAAGACCTGGATGTAATCTGCAAATTTGAAAAAGTCCACATTCTAAAGGAATCTATTGAAGGTATTGTTTTCAAGCTCGTCAAGAAGATGAATGACCTACAACTACAACACTTCCTTCTTTATTATGTTTTATGGGGACGTAGTCAACTATTTGCATGTCTGCCCCTTTTCTTCGCCTTACAGAAGATCATTTAGTAGGCTGTGAACATTTGCCTTTTGCAACTAATTTGGAATGCCTGGGCCTTTCTTTTGTGATTTGAAGTTCTTAGCCTTTGACTTCACCTTGGTCCCATCATAGAATCATTTCTTTTCTTTTTACTTACTCTCAGTAGAAAATGGGTGTAGGGTACACTTCCTTCAGCTACTAGGCAGTGTTTTCATCGAGAATATGCATACTAGCATTTGAACTTCGAAACACTTTTTTTTTTTGAAAGTTGAGCAGTTAAGGGATTCCACCCATTTTTTCTCCAAGAAGGAAACTCAATTTATCCCTCCAAGTGGTCTAATGATGGAAACTCAATGGGGCATTTGAGAAATCACCAAGAGCCTTTGCACATTCCAGATAGACCTATCACAAGGGCTAAGGCTAAAAGGATTAAGGAGGCTCTCCAATGCCTATGTCAATATATTTGGAACAAACATAAAAAGGGTGGCTTGGGAAGATCAAGTGTTTGCATTGAAGCTATGTCATCAAGTGAAGCCATTTAAGCAACACGGGGTGCCAACATGGCAACAAGTTATTGTCATCTTTGGGCTATCAGGCTAACCAAAAATGCATGTATTTTGGGTTAGTTTGCGCTGATTTAGGGCACCACTTTGTAAAAGTTGATTGGTCCATTTTCATGACTTATTTTTTGACTTTTTGCAATAGCTTAGGCTTATGTTTTTTTAGGCTAAATTGATTAGCATTTTTGTTAGGCTTGTTGAGCTATAAATCCAACCCATTTTTGTTTAGCGAAAGCTATTTGGGAAGGCTTGTTTCCCTTAGCATTCAGATTACACAATTTTATGAATTAGATATTTTTTTCTTCTTCTTCTTGAGAGCTACCTTTCTTACGGTTCTTGTTAGAACTTGAGATTTATCAAAAAGATTCCTCTTTATAGCATCAAATCCATCACTTATCACTCCCTTTCTTCTTTTTCCTTGAGTGTGTGTGAATATCCTTCTTTTTCTTTCATCTTTGTTACTAAATTTTGGAGGATCCATAGGCATCTCAATGGGGAATTACATCAATTTGATATTAGAGCTTTAGCTCTCTAAATTTTAGGTTTAATTTTATCTCCTCTTGCTAAATGTTTGCTAATTTTTTTGTACATTTTCTTTCTATTTTACCTTGTTAATTGCATCAATCCTTGTTGTTGTCTGCTTACTAAATTATGTCCAATTTTGTTACATCTTTGCTTCCTTAATTCTGCTTGTTGTTGCCAAAAAAAAATTACTGCTATTTGGCATCCCAATCTACTGCAATTTAATTTTTGTTTCTTAGCTTAGTCCATCAACTCTTTGCTAATTGATTAACTTAGTTAAAATTTTTCTTCTCAATTTGTATCCTTGTTTGCTATTTTTTTCTACTGTGTGGTGTGTAATTTTGCTAAAATTCTATAGAATTTTTGCTTCTCAATTTATTGTACATCAAGTGTTTGTTAGTTGGTTTGAGTTTCCTTTGCATTACTTTTGTGTATCCATTGGTGTGGAATTGAATTACACTAAAATTTAGTGTTGTTTGGTGCCATTTTCATCAACTTTTCTTTTTGTATGAAAATATCAGTCCCCTGTTTTGGTTTAGTTGGTGTCCAATTTTCCTTGTTTCGGTCGAAACATATTGTTGAAATTTCCTGGATTATTATTGTTGTCCAAGCTTGAATTTAATTGTGTTTGATGCCAAAAAAACATCTTCCTATTGAGAAAATTTTTTAAGTCTAATTGTGGTTGGTTAAAATAGATTGTTGGTTGCTCAATTTGGTCGTTCCAAGTGTTGAAAAATTTTTTGGATAGTAAGCTTATATGATAGGAAAACACAAAAGAAACAAAAGCTTGAAAAGAAACATAGTGTGAAAAACAAGAGAAAAAGCAACAAAAAAGTGCAAAGAAAAAAAGAAAGAACAATTGCTTGAAAAGAAAACAAACAAAAAGCAATAGAAAAAGAAATTTCATGATGTCTTGAATAGTTTGGAACAAAGAAAAATTTTGCAAGTAGAGTTTATTTCAACAACCACAACTTGAATTTTTATAAGTTAATTTCTTGATCTTTAAATTTTTATTGCAACTTTTGAACAACCAAAATTTTCTAGCTGAAACATTCTTTCGTTTTTGCTCTATCCATTTTTTGTCTTCCTTTGTTGTTTCCTTGCTTCTTTTAATGGTTGGTTCATGCAACTTTGGAATTATTGGATCATTATGTGATATTGGCTACCACATTTTGAAGACTTAAGGATCTTGTCTCTTTAGGTCTTAAAAAGCCTCAAAGAGAGAAGAAAAGAGTAGAAAAAGGCAAGTGTGTGTAAGCTCATTTAAGGGTACAAGCCTAATTTTAGGATGCAAACACAAGTAGAATGTGTCAAACATGAGTGAAAATAGTGCATTTTGCTTAGGGCCTATTTTTCTAACATTTTCTTACATGTGTTTATTCATTAAGATAGTAGATGGTAATAAACCTTAAAACAATGAAATCATGTTCACTTTGAGAGCTATGCAACAACAATTTAAAAGGTTGAATATGAAACTTGATGAAGTTGGAGAGAGACTTACAATAGTTGAAAATAGAAGAATTACACATAAAAGAAGGGATAGAAGGCAAAGTTATCATCATGATAGCAATGAACAAAAATATAGGGATGAGAAGGATAAAGAGCATTCTATATTTTTCTATGAAATCGAAATAAATGAAATGAGGGTTAATATAAGAAATGTGGGAAAAAGAAATGAGAGGCCAAGAAGAGAAAAAGTTGATTCTAACATTCACGACATAAAGATGCAAATTCCTTTATTCCATGGAAAAATAACCTGGAGGCTTATTTGGAATGGGAAAAAAAGGTAGAGTTGATCTTTGAATGTCATAACTCTTTCAAAGAAAAGAAAGTGAAGCTTGCGTTTATGGAATTCATCGATTATGCTATCATGTGATGGGATCAACTAGTCCAAGGTAAAAGAAGAAATCATAAAAGACCTATTTTTACATCGGATGAGTTGAAGACTATCATGAAGAAGAGATTGATTCCTAGTCACTACTATAGATAATTATACCAGAAGCTTTAAAGCCTTACACAAGATTACAAAAATGTTGAAGACTTCCACAAGGAAATGGAAATGGCCATAATAAGAGCTAATGTGGAGGAAGACAAAGAGGTAACAATGGCTCGGTCTCTCCATGGCTTAAATCATGACATTGCAAATGTGATAGAGCTACAACATTATATGGAATTAGAAGACATGGTACACATGGCTATGAAAGTGGAGAGGCAACTTAAGAGGAGGAGTTCTTCCAAATATGTGCATCAATTTAGCTCTTCATGGAAGCTTAGCTAGGAGAAGAAATTTGAGAAAAAAAAAAGAAGATAAATATGCAAAGAGACCTATGGCAGAAAATTTTTCAAAGGATAAAGGAGAAGACTCTAGGGCAAAGGCAAGGTTGAAGCACCTCAAAGACAAAGAAATATCAAATGCTTCAATTGCCTAGACCACAGTTACTATGCTTATGAGTGCCTCATCAAAAAAGTCATGCTAGTAAAGAAGAATACAGAGATTGGGTTCGTAAGTGAACATGAAAGAAAAGAGGAAGAATCTAATTCTAGTGGAGGAAAAAGTAGTGAAAGAGTAAAGCATACAATTGAGGGAGAAGCCTTAATGGTGAGAAGAATCTTAAATGTTCAAGCTAAGGAAGAGAATAAAAAGCAAAGAGAGAATATCTTTCATACAAGGTGTCATGTGAAGGGTAAAGTGTGCAATATTATTATTGATAGGAGTTATGCCAATATGGCTACCACCATCATGGTAGAGAAATTAGGTTTGCTTATCTTGATTCATCCTAAACATTACAAGTTACAATGGTTGAATGATAGTGGGGAGGTAAAGGTGACATGACAAGTTCTAATAGCATTCTCCATCAGAAGGTACCAAGATAAGATTCTTTGTGATATTGTTCCTATGCAAGCAACTCAATTGTTGCTAGGAAGGCCATGGCAATTTGATAGACATGTGATGTTCAATGGCTTCCTCAATAAGTATAGCTTTGTGACATGACAACAAACCAATTATTCTTGTAGCTTTAACATCAAAACAAGTCTTTGAAGAATAATTGAAAATGGAGAAAAACAAAAAGAAAATGATTGAAGGAAAAAATGTTAGGAGTGAAAAGAAAGAAAGTAAGAGTGAAAAGAATGAGTTGAGAGAAAAATCAAAGCAAGGCAAAAGAAAATTGAGTGTGTATGCTAAGGCTAGTGATGTGAGACATGCTTTCTATACTAATTAGCCTATGCTTGTCCTCCTATGCAAAGGAGCTTATGAGAACGCTAACCATAAAAATGTTGTTTTACCTAATGCCATTGATTTGATTTTGCAGGACTTTAAATCGGTGTTCCCTAAGGAAATGCCCCATAATTTGCCACCATTGAGAAGGATAGAGCATTAAATTGACTTCATTCTTGGACCTTCCATACCAAACCGGCCAGCCTATAGAACTATTCTCACAGAGGCCAAATAAATTCAAAGACAAGTGGAAAAGCTTATAGCAAAAGGTTACATCAGAGAAAACATGAGTTCTTGTGCAATTCCAGCCTTACTAGTAGTGCCTAAGAATGATGAATCATAAAGGATGTATGTTGATTGCAGACCAATCAACAAAATCACTATAAAGTATAGACATCCTATCTATAGGCTTAATGATATGCTTGATGAGTTGCATGGATCTTGTGTTTTCTTAAAAACTTATTTGAAGCATGGTTATCATCAAACTAGAATGAGATTAGGAGATGAGTGGAAAATCACTTTCAAAACTATGCATGGTTTGTATGAATGGTTAGTCATTTTTTTTGGCTTGACAAATGATCTGAGTATATTTATGAGATTGATGAATCATGTTTTATGTGCTTTTATTAGAAAATTTGTGGTTGTGTATTTTGATGACATTCTTATATATAACAAAAATGAAAATGAACATGTTGAGCACTTAAGGTGCATGATGTAATCTTTGAAAGATGAAAAGTTGTGGGCAAATTTTGAAAAATGTTCATTTTGCTTGAAGAAAATTACATTCTTGGGTTATGTGGCAACTAGCAAGGGTATAGAAATGGATGAAGAAAAAGTGAAAGCCATTAGGGAGTGGCCTACACCAAAAACAATGAGTCAGGTTAGGAGCTTCCATAGGTTGGTTAGCTTTTATAGGAAGTTTGTAAAGGATTTTAGCACTGTAGCCACACCCTTAACCAAACTTATGAAAAAGAATGTAGAATTCAAGTGGGAGAGTGAGCAAGAGAGAGCTTTTAAGATGCTTAAGGAAAGATTAACTTCTATTCCTTTACTTGCTCTTCCTAATTTTTCTAAAGCTTCTGAAATTGAATGTAATGCTTCAAGACTTTGTATTGGAGCTATTTGATGCAAGAAAAATGTCCCATTACATATTTTAGTGAGAAACTAAATGGAGAAGTCCTTAATTACTGTACATATGAAAAATAGATTTATGCATTGGTCTAGGCTTTGGAGACATAGCAACATTACTTTTGGCTAAAGGAGTTTGTCATCCATACACATAATAAGTGCTTGAAGCATTTGAAGGGGTAATGAAAGTTAAACCACTGGCATGCTAAATGGATGGAATTCATTATAGCCTTTCCCTACACCATCCACTATAACTAATGTGAAGAGAATGTAGTGGCCAATGCACTTTCTCATAGGTATACCCTTATCTCTATTATACATGCTAAATTGTTAGGTTTTAAACACATAAAGAATTTGTATGTGAATGACCATGATTTTGTTAGTGTGTTTGATGCTTGTGAGAAGGTGGCTTTTGGGAAATATTTTTGGCATGATGGGCTTCTAATTACAGAAATTAAATTATGTGTGCCTAGAAGCTCCTTAAGAGATTTACTTATGTGGGAAGCCTATGGGGTGATTAATGGATCATTTTAGCATTGCAAAAAACTTGGCTATACTGTAAGAAAGTATCTTTTGGCCTGCATGAAATATGACATTGAAAAGTTTTGTGGTAGTTGTTTAACATGTAAAGAAGCTAAATCTAGGGTCATACTTCATGGTCTTTACACCCTACTCCCCATTCCTAATGATCCTTGGACTAACATTTCTATGGATTTTGTGATTGCCTAGGTCCAGAAAAGGAAGGGACTTTATTTTTATTATGGTTGATAGATTCTTCAAAATGGCTCTTTTCATTCCATGCCATAAAATTGATGATGCTACTTACATTGCTAATTTATTCTTAAGAGAAGTAGTGAGGTTGCATGAAATGTCAAAGAGCATTGTGTCAAACAGAAATGTTAAGTTCTTGAACTACTTTTAAAAGGTCTTATGGGGAAAATTAAAGACTAAATTGTTGTTTTCAACAATGTGTCATCTACAAACCAATGGCCAAACCAAAGTATTAAATAGGACGTTAACTATTTTTTTGAGATCTATCATCCAAAAGAACTTAAAAAATTGGGAGGAACACTTGCCTCATGTAGAATTTGCTTACAATAGAAGTATACATTCGATTACTTATTTTTCTTTGTTTGAAATTTTTTATAGTTTTAATCCATTAATTCCTCTAAATTTATTACCATTGCCTATTGAGGAATATGCTAATCTAGATGGAAAGAAGAAAGTCTAATTTGTGCAACATCTACATGAGCAAGTGAGGAAAAAAATTGAGTAGTATGCATAACAAGTCAACAAAGGGCACAAGAAGGTTGTCTTTGAGCCAGAAGATTGAGTTTGGTTGCATATGAGGAAGGAGAGGTTTCTGGCACAAAGAAGACTAAGCTTCACCTAATAGGTGATAGTCTATTCTAAGTGCTGGCAAAAATTAATGATAATGCCTATAAGTTAGATATTCCTATAAATATAATGTTAGTACTACCTTTGATATTTTTGATCTTTCTCCTTTTGATGCAAGTCTTAAAGATTTGAGGTCAAATCATTTTGAAAAGAGGGGAAATGATGGAAACTCAATGGGCCATTCAAGAAATCACCAAAAGCCTTTGCACATTCCAAATAGGCTTATCACAAAGGCTAAGGCTAGAAGGATTAAAGAGGATCTCCAAGGCCTATGTCAGCATATTTAGAGCAAATATGAAGAAGGTTCCTTGGGAAGGTTAAGTTTCATTTGCATTGAAGCCATGTCATCAAGTAGAGCCACCTAAGTAACATGGCAGCAAGTTAGCATCATTTTTGGGCTATTGGGCTGACCAAATATGCATGTATTTTAGGTTATATTGGGCTGATTTGGCATCACTTTGTAAAGGCTAATTGGTCTATTTTTGTTAGGCTTGTTGGGTTATGAATCCAACCCATTTTTATTTAGGAAAACCTATTTGGGAAGGCATGTTTTCCTTAGAATTCAGATTACACAATTTTATAAATTAAGGAGTCTTCTTTTTCTTCTTGAGAGCTACCTCTCTTAGGATTCTTACTAGAATTTGAGACTTATAAAAAAGGTTCTTCTTTATAGCGTCAAATTCATCACTTATTACTCCCCTTCTTCTCTTTTTTGTAATGTAGCATGAATATCCTTTTTTTTTTCATCTTTGTTATTGAATTTTGGAGGATCCATAGGCATCTCAATGGGAGATCACATCATCTAAGCTGATCAAACTCGCTTGAAGGTGTTCCTATGAGAATTTTTTTTATGTTAACACTTTCTTGTCATTATTCGATTTCATTTTTCTAATTCTTGTCTTTGTTACTTATAGATTGTTTGTTACATAATGAAGTTATAAGGATCCATCAAGCAAAAATGTCAAACCAAAATATAATTAAAACCTATGTCCTTGATATAGCCAGGAAGAAACCAACAATGCCTTCCACCATACAGCTTAAACCAACTCTTCCTACTAAAATAACATATGGGTCCTCTCCTACCAGTCAACCTAAGATTGCCTTCATAAAAAGTAAGATGCTATCATCTAAGAAGCAAAAGGCATCCTTAGAAGAAACTAACAAAGGTAAGGAGGAAAGCCTATACAAGATTTCTACCCCTATAACCAAAAAGGTCAGGGTGTGGACTTGGGAGAAACTGGAGCCTACTGCAGCTTCTGAAAAAGATACCTTATTTTTTGATATTGTACACCTATGGTATAAGAATGTTGATTACAGAGCCTTTTAACGCCATCACTTGCACTTCTTTGTTGATAAAGAGCATGCATAAGAATTCTTGTTAGAGTATGGTCCTCTACATCTCCTGAAGACCAACACCACTCAAATTATTTGCTTGGCCATGACTTTTTTAGCCACAGTGTCACCCTTTGCCAAAAGTGAACGAGAGCTAGTTGAGAATGATCCTTCAATCATGGCTAAGCTATAGAACAATGTTGAGGCTAGGACCAAGGAAGTAGCTGATCAAGACCTCAGCATTTTTTATCTAACTAACTGTGTTGCTAAGCTTGTATAGGAAAAGGATGCCTTGCTTACGAAGGCTAAGCACATAGATGTCTTGCAGCAACACAATAATAATGTTGTAAAGGAGCTGGAGGTCGAACGGTAGGTGCAAAAAGACAATGATGCAACCTTTGAGGACAAGCTTTAAAAAGCTGTGAAGGAAGTTGAAGACTTGACCTTTCTAATGATCCACTTTAGGTTTAAGGAGGCTGTTCATCAAATTCAACACTTTAATCCTGACATGATGCTTAACCTAACCAAGATAGACTATGACAACACCCTGGATGAAATTTTGTAGGGCACATCTCAAGATTAACTTTGCTTGAATGCTACTAATAGTTGTAGCTTGCTTCCTTTTGTTGTTGACTTTGTTGTTATGGTTTGTTCTTCTTTTATATGTGTATATATATACACAAATTTAGCCAATCAGCAAACTTAATGAATTTACTTTGTTCTTATATCCTTATATCTTTAATTTTTTTCCAATGCACTATCTCCCTTTGCCTTTTATCAAGGTAAGGTTCCAACAAACCCCTGTACTCTATCAAACAATTATGCTTTTACTGGCTTTCACAGTAGTCATTTTCTTTTGAATTTCTTCTGCTCGCACTTCAATTAGATTCCCCATGTAGATACTAGTGAACTACCTATCTTCATGGTGATTAAAATGCCCCTGAATTTTAAGGGTTGATTGTTTCAGAGTGCCCCATTCCTAAGAAATTAACTACTTGAGTGTCTCATTGTCCCAGACATTGTCCATATTTCCAATATTTTACATTTTCTAGGAGCTTTAAATTTTGTTTTTTAGGGAGCCATCCTAGCCCTTCATTTTGATTTCTTCTGATCGTTGGATTTGTCTTGACTCTTTATATATAAACTAAATTGACCTTATTAATGGTAACTACATCATTATGCTATTATGGGTTTTAGCTGCTATGAGTCATCCTCCTTCTCTTTGATGTTCTTCCTTAGCTTTTGACTTCATTTCCCCCTAGTAAACCACTCTATATCCTTCTAGTTTTATTTTTGGCCCTTTATTAATCAAAATGTGTCGATAACAAAAGTTTCTCTTTTTTTATTGGTTGTATTTTTCTGGCTCTACCTTTAGATTACTGACTAGTCCCATGGATTTATGCAATCAATGGGGGTCCATACTTGGGCTTAGTTAAAGTGAGAGTCTACTGTTCCTCTAACTTCTTAACCTAAACCAGCACCAGATGTGACCCTTATAGATGATTCGCCCTTTCTTGATCGCATCCCCACGCCCCCATGCATAAGTGAAAGGTCCTTGACAAAGGCTCCATGACCTGGCCCAAAGGGTAGCTTCTCTATTAACATAGATGGTGACTACTAGGATCTCTTATGTGACCCTTTTAAGTTTGATAACGAGACAAAATCCCAAAAGGAGCTTCTTGAAAAAGTGTTGAAGGACCTAAATATTGTTTTATGTAAAGACTATGTAAAAGGTTTCTCCAAGCAATCCTCTACTTGAAATGTATTTTTATGGCATTTTATTGTTATCTTTTTTTTGTAAAGACTATGCCAAATGACTATATGAATTTATAATTTTCTAATAGTACTCTTTATGTAGTCAAACAACTACATGAGCTTCCCTTTTTTTTACTAGTCTTTGCATAACTAGATGACTATACAAGCTTATATATTTTCTTAATATTGCTCTTTGCATGCCTTTAACAGCTTTGTGGACTTCATTGTATCATAGGATGCCTAAATTTCTACTATTCAATTAGTTCACTTTGGGTATGTTCAAATGCCATCCTGTGAGATTACATTTAGTGCTCTTATTAGCACCATAGGGTGTGTTTATATTTTTAAGTGTTTTAGGGGATCTATTCAAATTTCAAGTATAATAGGAGATTTGCTGAGATTGAGGGATTTTCTCAAGTTTTAAGTGTATTGAGGGATTTGCTTGGACTAAAGGATCTGCTTGAGTTTTGAGTATACCAGAGGACCTGTCTAGTTCAAGGGGTCTGCTCAGATTTTAAGTGTACCGGGGGATTTGCCTAGACCAAAGGGTCTACTTGGATTTTGAGTCATATATAATGTAAACATTCACTTTCATTTCATTATGCTAGCTACATGGGATTGCTTTCAGCTATTAGAGTTGTACATGGTATTGCTTTAAGCACATTATATTCCATGTTTAGGGAAAAAGTTTCCTTTGTATAGATTCTAGATGGTAAGAACCATTGAATAGGCTCTCTTGTAATTTGAATAGCTCTTCCCATACAATAGCTAACTTCCCTTCGGTTTGAATCTTTCTTGATTTATCCACTCTTCATAGGACTAGTTTCCTTTTGCAAATGCTTTATTTTTTTAATCTTTTGTTTACCACTTTTGTAATATTTGCTTTATAATGTTCATTTCAAAGTTGAGTTATTTCTTTCATCTTGATCAACATTTCTAGTTCTTCTCTCCTCTTTTCCTCATGTCTTTGTTGTTCATATTGCTTTCTTTGATCAAAGCATTACTTAAGCTCTACTAGAAGCATAGCCTTTTGCATACATCAGCATGAAAAAGGTTTCACCAGTAGTTGAATGCATAATAGTTCTGTATGACCATAGCATTCTTGGTAACTCTTTAACCCATCTTCTTTTTGTCTCATCTAGCCTTTTGTGCAATCCTTCCAAAATGATTCTATTTAGCTGTTCAACCTGCCCATTTGATTAGGCATGCTCAATAAAAGTGAATATTTAGTTGATTCCTAACCTTCATATTAAGATATGTAAGACTCGTATCATTACAAATAGACACATAAAGAAGGCTATACCTGAGACAGAAGTTTTGAAAGTTGCCACTAGCGAATTACTTTCCATTATCTGATATGATGGTGGTAGGAAGGCCATACCTAAAAGAAATTGTTGGCAAGTTTCTCATATCAATTCTTATATTTATAGAGGTATTACTTGTGAATGATGTTTTTCTAAATGAATTTTTGTATGTTATTTGATGTTATGGTTTATGGTTGCGAGTGGCTCAGCTTCTATCCATTTGGTAAAGTAATCAACCATCACTACCATATATTTTGATTAATAGGGCAGTTAGGAAAAGACCTACCAAATTAATTCTCAATTGGTTGAACAGCTAGGGGACAAAGATGGATATTTGCTCAGCACCTGACTGTCTTTGGACCTTTGTGAATTTTTGGCACTTTTTGCAGCTTCATACTAGTTCCAAGGCTTCTTGCTTCATTTTTAGGTAAAAACATCATGACTGTATGACTTTTAGTGTGATCATTGCTCCTACCAAATATGAGCTACAAATGCCTTCATGGATTGCTTTCAAAACATAGTTAGCTTCACTCAGTCGAAAGCATCACAATAATAGGAGGGTAAAACACTTCTTATACAACTGCCCTCCCTCCACAAAGAAGTGTGCTACTCTTTGTTCAACCTTTCTAGCATCTCTTTTATCCTCTAGTAATCACCATTTCTCCAAGAACAACATGATTAGGGTTAACCAAGGCTTCTCCTGTCCTATGCACATTACTTCATCTATACAAAGGGTTTGCAACATTTCTTGAATAATTGTTCTATTATTCACTGTTGCTTTGGCACTGGCTGGCTTTGCTAATGTGTATGTCCGCTCATTCTCCTCCCTTGGGATCCTTGTAAGTTTAACCTTAAATTCTTTCAATAAGCTCTTAGCTACTTTGCACATTTTGCTAATGTTGATTCTTTTACTTCATAATCTCCCCTAACCTAAGTAATTACCATCTAGGAATCACTTAAGACTATCAGAGACAGTGTTCCCACTTCTTTTGCTAATTTTAACTATGCAATCAACATCTTGTACTCTACTTGATTTTTTGTTGCCTTAAAATCAAACTTCGATGAATACTCAAGGACCAAGTTAACAGGCCCCTTTAAGATCACCCCTAGTCTATTGCTTTTACCATTTGACGAACCATCTATGTACAATGTCCATGTTGGGTTTTCCACACCTAGCTCTCATTTGTTTGCTAACTCCACCACAAAATCTGCCAATGTCTGCACCATTAATCACCCTACCAAGTTAGGCTTTTGCAAAACCTATCAAATTAGAGCATCTATTTAAACGACAATTTGATGGCTCTGAGAATAAGGTTTCAATTTCCTCAGTGCTATCAGCAAGGTGAAGGCTAATTTTTCTATCTTCTAGTATCTAATTTTGGCCCCATGCAGTGTATAACTCATGAAGTATCTGATTTTTGTTCCTCCGCATTATCATTGATAAGAATTGAACTTACTACTTCTACCATTACTGTTAAGTAAATATACAATGTTTCCCCTCGCTTCGGTATGAATGGTATGGCCAGATACTCTTTTAACCCTTGGAAAGTTTGTTCACATTCATTAGTCTACTCATAATTTTTTAATATTTTTAAGTAACTTAAAGAAAGGAGTATGTTTATCTACTAACCTACATATAAAGCATGCAAGAGTGGCAAGCCTACTATTGAACATTTGCACCTTTTTCAATGCAGTTAGGCTTTTCATGTTGATTATGGCCTGACACTTAGACAGATTAGCCTCAATACCCCATTCAACGATCATGAAACCCAAAAACTTTCTAGCCTTTACCCCGAATGCACATATTTTCATATTCAACCTCATTTGATACCTTTACAATGTTACAAAAGTCTCTTCAAGATCCTACTGATGTTACTCTATGCTTCTTGACTTAATGATCATATCATCTACGTAAACCTCCATGTTTCTCCCAATCTGCTCCATAAAAACTTTGTTCATCATTCTCTAATAAGTTACTCCCACATTTTTTTGACCAAACAACATAACCTTATAATAGAATATCCCTTGATTTGTGATGAATGTCATTTTGTCCTCATCCTCGGTGCATCTTCAACTGATTGTATCCTAAAAATGCATCATCGTAGCTAAGAACTTCAAAACCTATAACACTATTTATTAGTTTATCAAGATTAAAAAATAAGTATGAATCCTTAAGATAGGCCTTGTTAAGATCTGTGTAGTGTTCACACATTCACCATCCCCTGTAGCTTTTTTCACCAATACTACATTTACCAATCACGTAGTATGCAGGGATTTCTGTAATGAACACTATCTTTAACAATTTGTCCACCTCTTCCTTTACTACTTTTTGTCATTCTGACCCATGATTTCCTTTCTTCTATTGAATAGGCCTCACACTTAGGTCATCCAAAAGCTTGTAGCAAGCCACCTTCAGATCAATTCCCGTCATTTTCGTTGGCATCCAGGAAAACACCTGATATAAATTTACAAAAATTTTGTTAGTCATTCCAGATTTGCCTTTCTCAAGTCTGCCCTAATTTTGACTATCCTTTCATCACTACTTCCAAAGAGCCTTACTTCTTCTATAATGAAATCGAGCTCCAGCCAACAAGGATTATTCTGTTGAACAGCTAGTAATGTGAAATCAACCATTTGACACTCACCTCCCTCTTCAAGTGCCAACTTTGTTTTATTTATTGCTACCTCTATAAGGTTTTGTCAGGCTTGCTATGTAGCATCTCTATGCAATTTGTTGATTAGCTTGTACCTCCCTAATGCCCCCATCTAGAACCTCATTAGCAAATGAAGGGTGAAAACAATAACTCCAACTTGGTTTAATGATGGTTGCCTAAAGATAGCATTATTGGCACAATTTAAGGTGGTTACCATAAGGAATGTGACATCCAAATTTTTCACTAATGGTTAGGTTCTCAATGTATTTTAGAGTCACCATCTCCTTTACCTATACTTGTCCTCTTATGGAAAAAACTAGAACACATGTGTAAGGTTTATACATGTCCCTATGAATATTCAAAGCATTAGCAACATGCAAATATAAAATATTAGTAGAACTTCCATGATCAATCAATATCCACTTGAAAATGAAGTTGTGTAATAGGGCTAAAATCATCATCAGATAATCATGATCCCTATTGATATCCTTGAAGTTTTGCTCCATGAAACTAATCAACTTATAATATTCTCTTTTCCTTTTCGCTTCTACTACTATGACTACCCTCAAGTGCCATTTTCTAGCATTATTAGAAACTCCTTCCAGCAAAACCTTTTGTGATTGTCTCAACTATTCCTAAGATGAGAGAATCCGCTACTACTTGCTTGCCTTTTAATCATCTGAGTTGTAGGGAATGCTCCTTTTCCTTACTCTCCTTCTTCGTTTCACCCACATGAGAATTTTTATACTTTGAAAGATGTCCTTGCCATATAAGTGCTCCAATTTCATCCTTTAAAGCAACACATTCATCTATAAGATGTCTATAGTCTCAATGGAATTTACAGAATTTGGACTTATTCAACAGGGGATACTTGCCATATGAACATCCTACACTATGCTGATGATCGGTGCATTCAATAACTTGTGCCCATTAAATCACCCTCAACAAGGTCCTTTATCCCAGTTTGTAAGCCTTTACCGGGAAGGTGTACTATTTACCTACATCTATTCAATCTGTTGCCAAGCGAATTTCACTTCTTGCACATTGATATACTTTTCCAAATAAGCCCACAACTTTGAAAGAGAGGCTGCTAGGTGTTTGGCTAGCAAAAAGGAGAAATATCCTAATCGAAGCCCTGCACTGATCTAATGTACTGCTACCCCTTATTAAGATCTTGGATTTATAATGCCAATGCATTAAAGTAAGCCAAATAGTCTATAAGAGTTTCCCATCGCTCTTGTTGGAAGTTGACTAGAGTAGTTGAAGTCTTTTAGGGGGCTCTACTAGTATCGAAGTGCATAAATAAAGCTTTGGCTAGCTGTTAAAAGCTACCGATCGATTGCTTTGGTAGGTTGGTGAACCACCATAGGCTAGCCTTTTTTAGGGTAATGGAGAAAGCTCGACACATAATAGCATTTAGGGTGCCTGACAATAGCATTGATGCATAAAATGCTGGTAAGTGCTCATGTGGGTCTATTGTACCATCATATGCGTCTATGTGGATTGGTAGTTTGAAGTAGTTAGGCAGTGGAGCAACCATCATAGCTACTGAGAATAAGTGGTATTCTTCTTGACTAGAGGATAACTATCTAGAAGCTTGGGTGAGGTCCATGGTAGGGTTTAGCGGGTCATATGCTTCATGGGTGCAAGTAATGTGATGATGAATACTAACCATGTGTGGTGGAGCAAAAGAAATATTGGCGCCATTAGACCAATTAGAGTTTGGACATGGGAGGTTAGTGGAAATGCTGTGTGTGGGTTGAGAGGTAAGTATATAGTGATAATTCCTTGCAAAGATGCGGTGGGAACCATAGAATGCGGTGGTAAAGGAGATGGGGGAGGCAACTGAAGGTGATGTTCTGAAATGTCAATGGGCTGAACTATCTGAGGTAAGGGTGAGGTGGTCGAATTAACTTCCTTGAGGATAGGGCTTGTAGGATCAAAGGGTGGTGGAGGTTGAGTAGACTACCCTTGGATGTGACATAGAGCACTAAGTTCCTACTTTAGCTGATAAAGCTGCTCCGCCAAAGTGTTGCACTCCAATTCTACTATAATCCGATGAGCTTCCTCTATCATCTAATCTCGGTAATGATCATCACTTGCTTTCTCATGATGACGATTGAAAGTGACGACAATTCATGAAGTGGCTGGGAAAGTCTTAGATGGCGCCAAATGATACTCCCTCAAATGTAGTGTCGATCGATGGTGAAGAACCCAACCAAGTGGTAACCTGCATGCATGAAAAAGTTAGCTGCACATGACGGAAGTGGTCTATCAAGCATACTTCGATGCTTAAGTCAGTATCTGAGCAAAGTTTTGTTAAGTATGTAAAAGATGATCTAAGAAGAAGAATACCTATGGGTATAATAGGTGTCAAACGTGCCAATTAGCGTATTTTTGGGCGAATGAGCTGTTACTACGTAACTGTAATGCATTAGTGATGTTAGCAAGAATCTCGCTAAATGGTTACTAGTATCATGTTGTTCATGCAAACTTGATCAAGCTTTTTAGCATACATTAGTTGAACGGTTGGTTTATGAAGTTCCCAACTGATAACCTTTAACCTTAGGCCGTTCAATCGAGGGGAATAATTGATTGGCAAGAGGCAACTCTTGCCCCTCTTGCCAGAATACTAATTCTTTATTTAATCCTAATTGATTGATCATTGGTCGAACGATTAAAAATCACGTGTAATTTTGGTCTATGCCATCATCCATCCTTCTCAATTCCTTCATGGCCCTGTGGCTAGTTAAAACTCATTTATTTCCTTAAATTCAAAATCCTTGAAAAAACCAAGAAATAAATAGCAAGGCATATATCGAAATTTATACAGAAGAAAATGAAATACATAGTTTTTATTTATTACAATACTAACTCTATGTCAGTGTTGGGACCAGATTCCTTCCTCCAAATATATTGAATTAAATATATAGAATTTAACTTTATTTACAAATTTAAATCAAATATTGAATTAAATATATAGAATTTAGAATTACTAGATGGCAGGGGCAGATCCAGTGTAGGCCAAGTGGGGCTCAAGCCCCCACTCAAGTTTTTCAAAACAAGAATTATAATATTAAAAAAAAAATTTGATAGAAGGATTAAATTGAAAATTCGATAGGGATTAAATTGAAAAAAGTCTTTAAAAATAGGTTTTAGTGAAAAAAAAAGTAAAAATTTTGAGACTAAATTATAAATTTTCTTATTTTGGATTCAGGTCAGCCCCCACTGATTTAAATTCCTGCGTCCGCCCCTACTAGATGGTACACTGTTGAAAGCAACTAACATTAAATCGTTGTCCGAACTTGATTTGCATATTCAATAAAAATAATTCAAACAAAACAATAAAATAAGTAAAAAGAGTATGTAACCACAAACAAAAGCATCAATCATGCATCTCTTAAATGAAAAGTGAATACAAATTAGAATGAAAGAGTAAAATGTACCGACCAAAATACTGGAATTTATTACCTCTGAAACCAAAGTTTAAATCCAAAGCTTTTATGAAATTGCAAACCAAAATGCTAGAGTGTGACTCTGGTGAGTGAACGAAGAAGAATCTAAATCAAGGAGAAGTTCAAATACGAAATCGAAGCTTTATCGTTGAATATAGCTCATCTTTTCTAAATTGGCCGTGAAGAGCTTAGGACCTGTTTGAAATTATTTTGAAAAATAATTTTTTATTATTTTATTCTATAAAAAAAAAGAATTTGTTTGTCATGTTAATTTTATAAATTATTTTTAAAAAATTATTTTATAAAAATTTAATTTAAAAAATAATTTTTAGAAAACAATATTTTTAGATGTTTTCCTTATTTTTATATAAATCTGTTTTTAGATTTCTTAAAAAACAAGGAAAACATTATTTCCATCAACGAGAGAGTTGTGAATAATCTCAGCAGAATCACATGCACTACCAATTTGCTACCTCAATTCAATATCTTACATTCTCTTCGCGGAGATAAAACTTGCCAATCTCTGATGCAGCTGTTTCTCTTGGATAGATTGATTTGATGACAATCACCGATATGTGCCGCCCCTTCCAAGCTACTAGCAATCCATCAATGGAAAGTTGCTTCCAGAAATTTCCCTGCCTCGCTAACCCTGGTGAGTTTCTAAATCTTCAGATTTGTTCCTCTTTAACACTGTGTTGGGTCATCGAGAAAGCAGAGCTAGACTGCTGGAGGTTATAGTTGAAAGTCCGGCTGCAAATTCAGCTGATATACTTTGCATGCTCAATGCTACTTTCAAGACTTCACGTTCGTGCTTTAATTTATATTTTTTTTTTGTTGCAATTGATTTTTTTTTTTTTTTAATTGTGAACTTTGGTGCTGAATTACAGCTCGGAGGTCTTCGTTGTGTTTGAGATTGGCTTTGGTGACGATTCATCTGATTTATGCGGCCGTTCTTTTCTTATTTGGCGGAGATATGATAGAGAAAAACTATGAATGAACCATGGTATGTATATGCCTTACTAATTGTGTTTATTTTTTGTAATTTTATATACAAACGAAGTTGCAAATGCTGCTGTATTTGGCATTGCTTGTTAACATGCATAAAGCAGGACACTCCTCCTGTGTTTCTACCAAGTAATTTGAATTTCCAAAATTCAATTCAGTGTATTTAGATGGATTTATTGAAATGATATCATTTGCTAGTTTCATTTTGAGTATTATACATCAATTTCTGGATTGCTATAATTTTTATGATGTTCTATTCTTGTTTAATCTTCCTGTCAGGCACACTGCTTCATACTTGCTGCTGTTTTCTGTTATCTTAATTCTGTACTTTGCTACCTCCATTTCCTCACCTGGGTAAGCATCATATCAAATTGACTTCTTCAGAATGACAAGAACATTAGAATGTGATGAGAAGTTTCTTAATCTTGATTTCATACTGATGTGATTTCTTCCTATGCTGTTTTTGTATATACAATTGTACAGCTTTGTCCTTGATGCAATGAGGGCTGTTAATGAGAAAGATGTATTATTCAGAAAGGCCTCAACAAACTCAGAGTAAGCAATCATTTTTTTTCCCCTCTTCTAAAGTCTGTTTTTGAAGAATGTCTGATGACATCTGATTGAAATTTATGCTTCAATCTCTTCTTTCCATAATATTCTACTCTAATGCTGAAGCGAAGTCAACCTGCTTCAAGCGAAAATGGGCACTTCATTGTTAATGTGGATGGAAGTCGGACAGGAAACAATTTGGGAAGCAATGCAACATCTTGGTCAAAGCTGGTAACAGGGCTGTATCATCCTGGAACAACTAGCAAGTGGGCGATCATTCCATTTATTATTCATCAGTGATATACTTGTTTCAATTTCAATGTCACTTTATTTTCTGTCTAATGGACATGGCAAATAATAAATTCATGTAGAAGTTAATCGATATAAAACATTTAAATCTGTCTTGATGAAAACAGGAGCCACGATTTTGAAGCAACTCAACCACACCGGTTAAATTTCATATATTCAAGTTTTCCTCGTTGAGCTTTAGATCTCCTGCTTAGGCCTCATGATGCATGAATTTGAATCACCCCATGTTCTAAGTTGAACTTTAGTTCTGGTCCTCATATCAAAACCTTTAATTTTTTATCGTGGCTGTGTTTTCACATTCATTGTGAATGGATATGACTGAAGTAATATGATTCATTTTTAGACATCAGAGATGAAAGAATTCAAATTTATCAGTTGCGCATACAACTGCATGTTTATCATTTTCATTAATGCTAATGTTAACAAGTGCTCAACTCTCATAGCATATACCAGAAACAAGCTGAATTGAAAATTTCTAAGTTGCAACATTAGATCATTTGGGATAGCTCAAGAAGGGAAAGGTTTTGTATGAAATGAGGGTTGTTTGCACCTTCATTCAGATTGTCTGACTTGCACCAATAAATAAATGATTGTCCAACTGTGATATCAGTTGTCCACTCATTCTGTCCGTGATGCATGTACTAGAAATACATCAATCAAAACAGGAATTTAGAGGCTGTGTGTCACTCTATTACTTATGTCTTACACCACCTTGCAGAAGTTTGGCATGCTCATACTGCAATATTGAACAGGTATTACTGTCTTATATTGCATCATTATTTGTATAATTCATTTTATTTTCCAGCAATATCAGAATGCCTCCCTCGTCATGGTGTTGCATTAAATGTGATGATTTTCTTTGGATGGCATTTTGTTTTCTACGGCATCATTAGAGTGCTATACTGTTATTACCATAAGGAAGTAAGCAATTA
>JANHAO010001701.1:0-31708 GCA_026873985.1 Saraca asoca
GTAAAGACACTAAGAAAATACAAAATACTATCAACAAAATGGATCAAAACTATCTTATTTTTATGCCCTTTTTCCCATTTATCAATAGTCAGTCTTCAAAGTTAGCTTCGATAAAATTTTAACAATGGAAAAATTGCATCCATTGCTAAATTTCATCTCTAAATCCATCCCTAACCAATGAAAATATTACCAAATTTATTTTTTCCTAAAATGAATAAGTAATTTTAATGAGGGACACACTTTTATTATTACAAATAATTTTTTTAAATATTATCAATAAATCTATCACTATGTCTGTCGTAAAATGATAATACCTTTGATTTGGGTTTATTATTTCTGCCACTTGTTTTGTCATTAATTAGGATATTATGTTGGCATTCGATGCTATTTTTGTTGCCAACTAGAAATGAATGTGAGTAGAACCTCACGAATTCTGTTGCTAACTTATGAAAATGGTCAAAATCCATCATTAATTCCATTGTTATTTGGAGTTATCTTAGTCAGCATATTACTATTTTTGAACCTTCTCCATTTCAACCAACACAACATACATTTTAAATCAACAATAACATAATCCAACCAACATAATACATTGAAATAAAATCAAATTTATTTCAAAATTCAATAAAATCCACAAATATCATCATCGAATTCATCAAATGTATAATCCAATGAAATCAAATTTATAAAAGAAAATCAATATACAAAATCTATACAAAAATTTACTGGCATCCCTCGTAATCCTTTATGGCCTCATCATCCTCCTCCTCTTCATGCCTAAGTGCTGGTGGCAATGGTTTAGAGATGCTCGGAATATCATTGACCCCTAATTTCACAAGTAGTGCTCTAAAAAAAGTGTCATGGAAGTCAATCATCTTTTGCTTGGAGCTAATCTCCTATTGCTAACTATTCATGACTTGCTTGTTTTGAGTGATCTCCTCCCTTGCTTGCGCCAACTCTTGCTGTAGCTCCTTGTACCCTGGTTGAGAGTAAGTGACTATGCTACTAGGAGTAGAATTGATGGTAGTATGGGCTTTACCTAGGCTTTACACACAACACATCTTGTTTCTCCCTCACTACCTCTAGCTAGATGGATGTCTCATCTAGGTGGGTACCACTCTTACCCCTCCCCAGATCCTGAGGCTTGAGAAGACCTCTCATCTATCAACATGGAGTAGTCACCCTAAGAGGAAGATTAGAAGTTAGTGCATGAACCCAAATTTACATATAAAGCAATTGATTATTATAATAAATTAGAAGTGATACTTACAAATGTATTTTGTGATTGGTTATTAACAAACTTGTCCTCCATCCCTTTAACTAGATGAATGTGCTTGAAGAGCTTGTAATGAGTGGGAGGTTGACTAAGGAACTGTGCTATTTTTTATAAGATTAAAAACATATTAATACATCAAAAGTTTAAATTTTCTATAAAATCAGTTTCGTATAGCTTACTTATAAGTTTTCTCTTATGCTTTGACATAGAAGCAGATCCACTAGTCTGTAGTGATATGCATGTAGTAGAGGCCTGATTCTTTTTATTTATCTCTTATATTGCCTTGAACTTGGGCTTCCCCCTATGCATCTAGGAGGCTGTTGAAGATTGCATCAGGCATCCACCTAGACTTCTAGGGCAAGGCTTTCCTACTACAATCCATTATGCCTTTGTAGCAATTAGAAGCTTTGTGTTCATAGTTATTTTCTATGAATGGCTGATCATCAGGCTTCCACTTGTAAATGCATTACAATTGAATGAAATGGAAAGTTTTAAACCATTAAATTAAATCAAAAAAATTTAAACCAGCAAATGAAATTAAAAGAAATTTAAACCACTTCTAGATGCTATGAAATCAAATGACATTAAAAATTAAACCATTAACTCTCACATGGTCTACAAATGGTTCTTTCATTTAGCAAAACACTTGGTGTAAGAGGAGGCCATCTCATCAAATTTTGCTAACATATATTTAGTGATATCCCTAATAGGATTGTTAGGGTTGACAATTAATCTAAAAACAAGTTTGAACAGTAAGAAAATTTAAAGTTAATATAATCATAAAGATAAAATAATTTAGATTTTATAATAACACACTTACGATTGTCATTCTAGATAACATCACACCCTATCATCACTAGGGTCTCTACCCCTTGGTAAGGAAGGTGGCTACAAATATGGCTAGGGATGGGATTCAAATGATTAGGGTGAAGCCATTGACTAAGGATGTGGCTATGATGATGCCACTTGCTAGGTGGGGTTCATTTGCTGTGGCAGTTAAGGTGTGCGTGGTTGCTAGGTGGAAATGGTGTGTTTTTGGTTTAGGTGGTGCCATTAGTATGAGTGACTGTGTATGTGTTTGCGATGAAGATAGTGCAGATAACATGAAAGATGTAGAAGGTGATGTCAATCCCTTAACTCTACCTTAAGTCACATCCACAACCCCTTGTCTACCTCTACCTTTTCCTTTGGAAGTCATGTTTACCCTAAAAGAAAAATATAAAAACATATTAGATTAGATTGTCTTAACTAAATTCAAACCATTACAAGTTCAAACATATAGTTTTGTATAATATTGCAAACATATACATTTTTACATATATGTATAAAGGTATAAAACAAATATATGTTGGTTTTTTTGCAATGAATATGATGAAAATAATGAAATCTATTGTCTTTATATGCTTTTTTGGGAATGTGAAAGACATTATAAGGCTAACCTTAATGCATATTAAGACCAAACATGAAATTCATATCATACACGTCATGAACCATAACAAATCCATACATTCATGCCTCATAAAAAAGAAGGGGTCTTAGATTATAAATATAACAATAAATAGCTAGGGCATTTCAACATTCAATGGGATAGCAAGAGCCACCATTCAGTCATACATAAGGCAAACCCTTATCTAACTTAGAATATCAAGGCATTATTCTACTTTTAGTAGTAAGTAGTAACAAGTAGGCCCCCCCTTTTTTTTTGTTTAAAAAAAAATCTAGGTAGCATGTAGGTGTTAGGTTTAAAGAAGGAACAGTCTCCACTACTTATCTATACCAATGAACAAAAATGGCTCTGTATCATAATATAGATAGTAAAGAGAAATTAATATCGTCAGCTTTGTAGTAAAAAGCCACAAAAATACAAATATGTGTCTACAAATCGCCAGTATATAGGAATCAATGCAAAAACTGGTTGTATTCCACTTTGATTATGTTTACTCAAATAATTAGACCAAAGGAGTATCACATGCTAAACTATTCAAATTTTAACCCTTTCATTTGACTCCAAGAAGAAAAATAACTTTCATTAGTTCAAAAAAAAAAAAAACTTGGGTATGAAAAATTAACATAATAAAAGAAGAATCAAGACAATGTATGCACAAAACTAACACCCCATAAATAGTAGGCAACATTATATTAGAAAATATACAAGGAAATGCACAAATTGCTGTTCATTAGTAATTGCAAGAGCCTATAAATTTAGAATAGCTTGCATGAGGAAATAAGTCCTTCTTGTTAACAAAAAAAAAAAAAACTCTAAATAGCAAACACACAAAAGGAGGTAGAAAGCATAAAAAGCTAGTCCACTGGAGTCCAAAATCTACCTAAGAGATAGAGGGGATTTTAGATTGAGAAGTGATATTTGTTGTTTTGAAAGTTAAGGAACATAGAGAGGTAAAGAAAAATGAGGGGAAATCATAAGCTAAACAATAAAGGCATCTTGTTGTATTATGTGTATAGTATATATACATAATCATGCTATTATATCATCTGACCAAATAACAATACCAAAAATCAAAGCTTTTATCTACACTTCATCTATTAAAAGAAAAGCAAGGTAATATCATACAAACACAAGGCATCAATTATGCATACAATGTGAACATGCTCATGCTCATGAGGCAAACTTAAGAGCCCTGTACATATGAATTATCACATACAGTCCTAGAATCAACCTATGTTGAAGCAAAACTAAATCAAATTTGTGTCATGTATAACTTTTTGTAGAAAATCCAATTTAAGGTTCACATCATATAGATAACAATTATAAAGTTTCTAGTTTGTCACAAATGGCAGACTAGACCATTAGCTAAAGAAAATAATTGCAATAATTGAAACAAAAAATCATTAGCATGGATGCCTACCATATCTAATTTCACTGCAGAATACTCTAACAATATATAATAGAACCATTAACAGGGATGCCTACAATATCTAATTCCATTGCAGGATCATTATAGAACCATTACAAAATCTAAAATCAGATACTAAAGCTGGGAACTTCAAATAAAATAAAAAAACAATAACAAATATAATTAGAAAATGATAACAAACATACAATTGGAGGAACTCATGATAAATTGGGAACACAAGTGGAGCAACTCACAATGTTAGGGTTGGGTAACACTTCCATGATGACTACGAGTGGTTCAGGGCTCCAAATGGAGGTAGGAATAGTGGAGTTGGAGAGAGAAAGAGAGTAAAACACGTTGTTGCAAAGAGAGAGAGAGAGTGAGAAAGAATTAGGATTTCAAATGGGGAGGATAACCCTACAAACTAATGTATAATCCACTACAAAAAAAATCCTTAAAATAGTAGCAGTTACGAACTGTATATAGCGATGATTACGAAAATTGCCAAAAAACATGATGCTGGGTCGACATTAGCAGTGGTTAAAAGGAATCGCTGGAAAAATGGAATTTAGAGGCAGTTTTATTATTTTTTGAAATTTTGCAATTTAATTTTGTGGTGGTTGTTTAATCGTCATTATTTTTTTTGGAAATTTTTATGTTTAATTTTGCGGCGGTTATTTAATCGCCGCTACTATTTTTTATATTTATGCTATCATTTTTTGAAATTTTTATATTTAAAGAACCATCGCTAAATTGTTTTCATATTTTTTTAAAAATTTCAAGCCATTCAGTTTGTTTATTCTATTAATTAATAACACTAATTATCCTTATAAAATAAAAATGCAAACCCATGGTGTAATAAAAATGACATTTATTCAAATGTAATAAAAATGACATTCAATCAAATAAAATATTCAAATGTATAACCAAAAGTTATAATATTAATTGACTTTTACATTCTAATCGAAGACTATTTAAAATAAAAAATATAATTGTTGACAGCAAAATCCAGTCAACAGGTTTGAGTTCAATATCACCCATAACTGCAAGTAGAATGTGGTAGAAAATAGAAAAGAAAGACAATGGAAGAGAAGAAAGACAACAAACACTAGAAGTTTTATCGTGGTTCGGCTAAAGCCAAGTTAGCCCCTACGTCCATGCTGGTCTTTGATTATCCACTAAAGGATTGTTTTACAAAGTTTGAATACAATGGCAGTATCCTTTCACAGTGAACAATGCTCTCTTTGTATTCTGCCAGGGTTTTTGCATGCAAGTTCTTCCTCTCCCTTTTATAGTGACCGCCCCTTCCTATTTATAAAAAAGGAGAGAGTTACAAGTGTAATTTTACAAATAATAGAATGATTATTTCCACTGATTTGGGCATTTAATGCTTGGAGTCGAGTAATTAATGCTGGGCAAATCATTGTCGGACTTCTGGAGGGTTGATGTATAGGTTTGGAGGCTGAGCTATCAGTTGGAGACATGTGCCTTAGATTGCTGACTGGGCTCCGTGCATGCATCTGGCTTGTTAACCTCACGACCTGACGTTATACTGGTGAGCGAGCTGGAAGCTTTGGTCGACTTTGCCATTCTTGTTCAAGGGACTTACTATTAACCATATACCTTTTCATTTTATATGAAACTAGCAAGAAACATATAACAAAAAAGTTTACAAAACTGTAGAAAAAGCATAAAAGTTAAGCATGACTGCTACTGGAAGGATTGTAGAGAGCATAGAAATGAAAAAAGATAGGATGAAGGAAGCATATGTTATGGTCCAGAGAGCTCACAGGTTGCCTGAGATCCCTTTTCTTCTTAAAAGGATTTCCAGCCACCCTAAAGTGGTTATAATTAACTTCTATGCACATGGAACTCCTAGAGATTAGTTTTCTGAAAGACCCTTTGGTGAGACCCAAATAAATCCTAAGCTTTTTCCCTTACTTAGAAGTGTTGGCAATGATGAAGTTGCTAAGGTGAATGAAGCATTTCTCAATAGATTTCAAGAAATTTTGGAAAAGTCAACTCTAGAAGCAAAGGTAATTAATTAACATCCAAGGATTTTGTTATGAATACACAGTTTAGAGTTGTCTTTTGATCCTAAGTTTCTAAGTCCTAACTTCTACATTGTTGTAGGAAATGAATAGTGCTCCATGAAGTAGCTAATCTATATGTTTCTCTTTTTTGAGTAGTAATTACTTTATTTCTAATTTGATTCTTATGTTTCTACCTATTTTGTACTTATCTTGATGACCCATTACTATGAAAATGTATAATTTTAAAACTAATTTAATTATGCAGAAAAAAATGCTGCTAAAACTGATTCAATCAATTTTATTTTCTCTTTTGACTCAAACCTACAGACAAATTTAACAGGCAATATTTTTCAATAATGCATAAGCAATCTTAAAAGATATCACATGACAAAGTTGTATCTTTTGGTCAGTAGGTGGCCGTTTAGACAAATGGGGTGGAATGCAGCCACCCATGGCCTTGATGTAGTCCATAATGGCTTTCACCTATGCTTGTGTTTCAGCCAATTCCTGCTCATTTTGATATACCTTTAATTTAATCCTATCAATTTCTTCTTGGTTCACAGGATGGGTGTCCAACGAACTATTAGAGTGAATGCCACTTCCTCTTTGAGAACTACTCCCAAATAGGTGAGACAAACACCCATGCCTAGTCCTTGAACATGACCTAGATGCTCTTTCCCAAACACTTACCCAAAAGCATCATCTAGGGAAACTATTGAAAGTTGTGTTTGATCCGCTTAGCTCAAGGCTTCTTGCAATTTTTCCTAAGTAAAGAACAAAATATAGGTTATAATATCAACTGATTACTGTTTCAAAAGTAATAAAGTTTTTAGTGAATACTCACCTCTATGCTCCTTGCCTCATCGTTCTCATACGAGCCATCACTTCTCCTATGGATAGCATCCCATAACTTTGCTCATCCAACAGAGCTTTGTCTCTCCTTTTTTGTCATTTAATAAGCAAAAGAAAAAAAAAGTTATTTCATAAGCAAATTTTAATTGTATTCACTTAAATTAGATGGCTATACTACCATTTCATCCTTTTTTCATGCAAATGTTTTTGAACCTATATTGTGAGGAATGATCTACTTACTTCTATGCATTTTACCTACATTTTCTGCATAAAAAACTCAATTCTCATTTAGCTATCGGTATAGGCATAGTTAAATTCAATAATTTTTATATTCTAGAATTAAATAAACTACTAACCTTGTGTCTTTGTTTATCCTAAATCAGGACCAAACTTTTTCACTGCTTTCTTGTAATGCCCTTTGGGTAGTTTTGTTCAATATTTTGCTCCAGAGTCAAGTTAGGGTCATAATGCTTGTTGCACAAGGCTCCTTTAAAATCTAGCCACCACTTTCCAATTACTTGATTAGTGAGCCACTTGGCTATTTCATTATTTTCAAATTGAAAATATGACTATGACAAAAAAAATTCATTAGGATCAGAATGAAATATGAATTGTAAATACCAAAGTTCTATTGCATACCATCACCAATTTATTGAATACATCATCTTTAATTGTCCGGCTAGGCTTCATAATTGATGGCATATTTGGTCTTGGCCAAATGACCCATTGCGCCTAAAAAATACCTCTTTCTTCTCCTATGGGCCAACCAAGATTGTCTGTTCCAACTGTTATTTTTTCTCCGCCCAAATTCCAAACTTGATTGACTCAGAGCTTCTTGGCCTTGACCACACCATCCTTATCTATGAAAAAGGAATACAAAATATTAATGCAATATTAACTCAAACACATAAGAAAATGATGTGTTATAGTTACCTATCACATTGCATTACCATCTAGTTCTGGGCCTACTCTTCCTAGCACCAGGAGCATTAACATCATGAGCATCATATAGCTCATCATCTATCTGATCACCCACCGAGCATTAGGCTGTGTCTTGGGTAGGTAAGGTAAGCTATATAGGTTGTGCATGTGTGGGCTATGTGGGTCTGGTGAGATGGGCGGGCTAGGTGGGTTGGGTTGTGGGTGTGTGAATTGTGTGGGTCATGTGGAGTGTGTAGGTTGAGTGGGCTAGGACTATATGGATCATATGGAATGTGTAGGCTGGGTGGGCTAGATGGGCTGTGAAGGCTGTGGAGGAGATGGGTGGGTACCAGGCACTCCTTGTATGCCCCAAACTCTTGGATGTCTCGATTTAGGCATTTTTGCTAAACACATTGTAAAATAGTATGTATTAGCACATTATACAAGAATCTTAGATTAATTTCAGTCACATTGAGAAAAATCACAAATAATGCAATTATACATTTAAATTCTCAAACTAAGTCTTTCCATTTGAGACAAATCATGATTAATGAAAAGTTACAAATTGTGAATCTAAGTATTTCAATATTAAGAAAAACCACACAAAAAAAGAAGCATTTTGAAGGAAGGCTATTTTGACATATCCTCATCTTACTTGACATTGGATACTAGATTAAGGCCTTCCATATGATCATCTTCCTCTTCCCTTGCCAATTGAATATTTCCATTGTTGATAATGAAATTTGGTTCTGGGCCAAACTCCAGTCAATCATGCAGTTCTTGTTACCTTAAGCTACAATCTAGCTAAAAATGTAGTAAATGGGAGTAGACAGTAAGAAGAAGGTGAAGAACAGTAAGAACACAAGATTTTTTAATATGGTTCGACCAAATCCGGGCAGTACTAGACCCTACGTCCACGGGAGAGTTTTATTGATTTGAATATATTTCTTACAGAGAGAGGGAGTTACTGTCTCTTATGGAGGAGTAGAGAGCTTGCTCATTTTTAGTAGTGATTTCCTCTATTTTTTTCTGCCCGGAGTGATTACAATGGTCCTATTAAATATTACAATGGTAACCTTAATAATAATAATAAAATACAAAAGCTATACTGAGCAGTGAAAGAATTTGTTAATGTTCAGGTAACATGTTGTTGACTTGTCTGGAGGCTGGTCTGTTAGCAAGTTCGGCTTATCTAGGGGGGCTAGTTTATTGGCTTGTCTTTTTTATAGGTAAAAAATCACTATCAACATAAGCCCCCTAGCTCCTAGTGCGCTTCACAGACTGGGAGCTAATAAAACTATCTCACTATTCATGTGATTTGCTTGAGAGGGACCTGCTCGGTTCATCCAAGCTTCCACAGCCATATGTTTCATGAATGAGTCTCTTTATGAGGTCACATGAGAGCCACGAGCAATGAGTCTCATGCGAGCTACGATTGATTTGTCGTATGAAAGTAATGAATAATGGGCTGCATGCGAGTTGTGACTAGAGGAGTGACACTGGTGATCTATGCCAAACTTTGAATGATGCTGGCGATCTCATGCCAGAGTGAGGGTGATCTTGTGCCTATTTTTATATGAGGTAAAACTATTCTTTCAGTATTAGGAGCCTCTGCACAAGATTACCAAGTGTGCTCATGTTCAGATTTCCTTGGAAATTTGTTCAGAAAATATACAGAGTTTGATGCCCAATCAGACATACTAATGCTCTTTGGATAGCACAAGATTTGAGTGCTTGATTAGGTCATACGAATGTGTGCTTTATTTTGCACAAGAATTTGGCGCATGGCCACCATTTCTTGGACATGAGATTTTAGTATTGTCTCTCAAACTTGACCAGGCGAACCTCGATCATCGGGTGAGTTTTTGTTTCTTGAACCTGGCCAGGCAAACCTTGATCGCCAGGAGAGATTTTCATTTCTCAAACCTGGTTGGGAAGACCTCGATTGCCAGGTGAGGTCATGAATTTATCCCTTGAACCTGATCAGGCAGACCTTGATCATTAGGTGGGGTCATGATTGACTCTCGAACTCAATCGAGTGAACCTCGATCATCAGGTGATTTTTTATTTCTCGAACCTGGTTGAGTGAACCTCGATCACTAGGTGAGGTCATGACTTTGTCCCTTGAACCTGATCGGGTGAACCTCGATTGTTAGGTGGGTTCGCGATCGTCTCTCAAACCCAACTGGGCAAACCTCGATCATTGGGTGAGCTTTTATTTCTCAAACCTAGCAGGGCGGACCTCGATCACCAAGTGAGGTCACGACTTTGTCCCTTGAACCTGACTAGGTGAATCTCGATCGTTATGCAGGTTCGCGATTGTCTTTCAAACCCAACTGGGTAAACCTTGATCATCAGGTAAGATTTTGTTTCTTAAACCTGGCAGGGTGGACCTTGATCGCTAGATGAGGTCGCGACTTTGTCCCTTGAACCTAATCGGGTGAACTTTGATTATCAGGTGGGGTCACAATTGTCTCTCAAATTTGATAAGGTGAACCTTGATCGTTGGATGAGTTTTTATTTCTCAAACTTAGCCGGGCAGACCTTGATCGCCAAGGTTGTGACTTTGTCCCTTGAACCTGACCAGATAAACCTCGATCATTAGGTGGGGTCATGATCATCTCTTGAACCTGACTGAGCAAACCTCGACCATCGGGTGAGTCTTGTTTCTCAAACTTGGCCAGGCGGATGATCACCAGGTGAGGTTGTGACTTTGTCCCTTGAACCTGATCGGGTAAACCTCGATCGTTAGGTGGCGTTATGATTGTCTCTTGAACCCAACCAGGTAAACCTTGATCATCGGGTGAGCTTTTATTTCTTGAACTTGGTAAGGTGGGCCTCGATCACTAGGCGAGGTCAAAACTTTGTCCCTTGAACCTGATCGGGTGAACCTCAATTGTCAGGCGAGGTCACGATCGTCTCTTAAACTTGACCAAGCAAACCTCGATCGTTAGGTGAGTTTTTGTTTCTCAAACCTAGTCTGGTGAACCACACTCATAGGTAAGGTCACAACTTTGTCCCTTGAACTTGATTAGGCAAACCTCGATCGTCAGGTGGGGTCACGATTGTCTCTCAAACCCGACCGGGCAAACCTCGATCATCAGGTGGGCCTTTATTTCTCAAACTTGGCCGGGTGGACCTCAATTACCAGGTGAGGTTGCGACTTTATCCCTTGAACATGACTAGGCAAACCTCGATTGTCAGGCAGGGTCATGATCATCTTTCAAACCCAATTAGGTGAACCTCAATTGTTGAGTAAGTTTTTATTTCTTGAACCTAGATAGGCAAACCTCGATCGCTAGGTAAGGTCGTGACTTTGTCCTTTGAACCTGGCCAGGCGAACCTCGATCATTAGGTGAGGTTACGATTATCTCTCGAACTTGATTGAGCGAACCTTGATCATCAGTTGAGTTTTTGTTTCTCAAACCTAGTTAGGTGAACCTCAATTGCCAGTGAGGTCGTGACTTTGTCCCTTGAACCTGACCGGGCAAACCTTGATCGTCAGGCGGGGTTGTGATTGTCTCTCAAACCCGATCAGGTGAACCTCGATTGTCGGGCAAGTTTTTGCTTCTTGAACCTAGCTGGGTGGACCTTAATCGCTAGGTGAGGTTGTGACTTTGTCCTTTGAACCTGATTAGGTGAACCTCGATAATCAAGCGAGGTCACGATCATCTCTCAAACTTGATTGGGTGAACCTCGATCGTCAGGTGAGTTTTCATTTCTTAAACCTGGCTAGGCAGACCTCGATCACTAGGTGAGGTCGCGAGTTTGTCCCTTGAACTTTACTGGGTGAACCTTAATGATCAGGCGGGGTCGTGATCATCTCTTGAACCCGATCGAGTGAACCTCAATCATCGAGTGAGTTTTTGATTCTTGAACCTGGCTGAGTGGACCTCGATCACAAGGTGAGGTCGTGACTTTGTCCCTTGAACCTGACCAGGCGAACGTTGATCATCAAGTGAGTTTTCGTATCTTGAACCTGGCCAGGCAAACCTTGATCGCTAGGTGAGTCGTGACTTTGTCCCTTGAACTTGATTAGGTGAACCTTGATTGTTAGGTGGGGTTACGATTTTCTCTCGAGCTCGATCAGGCGAATCTCGATCATCGGGTGAGTTTTTGTTTCTTGAACCTGGCCCGGCAGACCTCAATCACCAGTTGAGGTCACGACTTTGTCCCTTGAACCTAAGCGGGTGAACCTCGATCATCAGGTGAGGTCACAATCATCTCTCAAACCTAATTGGGCAAACCTCAATCGTTGGGTGAGTTTTTGTTTCTCAAACCCAGTCAGGTGAACCCCAATCGCCAGGTGAGGTCACGACTTTGTCCTTTGAACCTAACTGGGCAAACCTCGAATGTCAGGTGGGGTTGCGATTGTCTCTCAAACTTGACCAGGTGAACCTAGATCATTGGGTGGGTTTTTGTTTCTCGAACCTAGCTTGGCGGACCTCGATCGCCAAGTGAGGTCGTGACTTTGTCCCTTGAACTTGACCAGGTGAACCTCGATTGTCAGGCGGGGTCATAATCGTCTCTTGAACCTGACTAGGTGAACCTCGATCATCGAGTGAGTTTTTGTTTCTCGAATTTGGCCAGGTGGACCTCGATCGCCAAGTGAGGTTGTGACTTTATCCCTTGAACCTGACCGGGTGAACCTCAATCATCAGGTGGGGTTGCGATTGTCTCTCGAACCCAACTGGGCAAACCTCAATCATTGATTGAGTTTTTGTTTCTCAAACCTAGCGGGGTAAACCTTGATCGCTAGGTGAGGTTACGACTTTGTCCCTTGAACCTGACTGAGCAAACCTTGATCGTCATGCAGGGTTGTGATTGTCTCTCGAACCTGACTGGGTGAACCTCAATTGTCGGGTGAGTTTTTGCTTCTTGAACCTGGCTAGGCAGGCCTCGATCACTAGGTGAGGTCATGACTTTGTCCTTTGAACCTGACTAGGTGAATCTTGATCATCAAGTGGGGTTGCGATCATCTTTTGAACCTAACTGGGCAAACCTCGATTGTCAGGTGAGTTTTTATTTCTCGAACTTAGCCGGGTAGACCTCAATCGCCAGGTGAGGTCGTGACTTTGTCCCTTGAACCTGATCGGGCGAACCTCGATCGTTAGGTAGGGTCACGATCATTTCTTGAACCCGATCGGACAAACCTCGATTGTCAAGTGTAGTCAGGAATTGGCCACCCCTTGATCCTGATCAGGTGGACCTTGATCGTCAGGATTTTAGTATTGTCCCTCCAACCTGACTGGGCTAACCTCGATCATTGGGTAAGGTTAGGGATTAGCTACCCCTTAATCCTGACCGGGCAGACCTCTATCGTCAGGATTTTAGTATTGTCCCTCCAACCTAACCAAGCTAACCTCGATCGTTGGGTGAGGGTGCCTTTGTTTGCACTTCTTGGATGCAAAGTTGTTAGATCTCTTGAATACATCTTTTTTCCATGTAAGAGTTTGGTGCTAAAGCACTTCTTGAATGCGGTCTCACATAAGGGTTTCGCATCGTGGTTTGTCTTAGACTAGATTGTTTAAGCAAGGGTTTTGTGCAATCGCATGACTTGGATGCACTTCCACATAGGGGTTCTATGTCGAAGCACTTTATTTCTGTTTTTTGCATATTGTTCTTAGAGGATTTTTCCAAGATCCTACAAATAGACATAAGAACCAATAATGTGAGCTAAAGTACAGAAGTATTAGTTTCGGATGTCCCTGTGGGGGCTTTTGGCTCCATTCACCTTTGCGAGTTGTAAGTTCCACTCGAATCTATTGACTCGACCATGGAATATATTGCTGCTAGTCCGAGTGAGCTTAGCTGATGGAGTAGGATCATCCGCACATGTTTAGTTTCGAAAAGCCCCCCAGCTGCAACTTGGGCAGTTTGTCTCTTTTTTAGCGACCACTTTTGTTTGGTGTTATGCGAACTTGGGATGGGACTTAAGGCTATGTGGTTGTTATGTACTGAGTTTCCAAGACTAGCTCCTCGTGGCCAGTGCGTGCAAGGTTGTTAGTAACCTAGTTTCATGCGATTGTTGCTTCGCATGGCCTTCAATTATGAGCTTGAGATCAGACGTAGTGCTATATGGTCAAGCTTGATACTAGATTAGCTTCTCCTTATGGCCAGACCGTGAGCTTGACAAATGAAAGCGTGATGCTATCTTGAATACTCTCTGACTCGCAATGCCATCTCGGGTGTACCATAGCTCGTGAAGTTTCCTTGAACGTATTTCAGCCCAATATTGACTTCAACACATAACTGTATTAGTTTGTAATGTTAACTTTGGCTCGCATTCCCACTTCCTCCTTTTTACGTACCACATGACCATGCAACATGCTCTCTCCCAAGACTTGAGCTAGAATGGATATTTTTAGACAACCGTCGCATAGATCATGCTACAGCTTTATCATTAAGAATCACAAGTCTGGCCATGAATATCCGTCATCGGGAGGAAGTTACTCAGACCAGTTAACTCACCCAGCCAAGGGATCAAACTTTTTTTCTAATCTGCATCAGGAATACATCCTCATAAAGCGATGACCCTTTGTAAAAGGTTTGTTATGTCCGGATCAGTTGAATCATTATCGGGATTAACATGCGTTAATGGCAGTTAAAACTATAGGCTTAGCTACTCCAATGGCTGAACGAAGAGTAGACAAGGCCCCAATTTTTACCACGCTCTGTGTTGAGGAAATGGTAATAGTTACAGTAGCATTTCCTTGCCTCTTAATTAGGAGAGCCTTCACCTTGAAAAAAGCCTGAAAAGTCTTGCTGGCGGATCGCCCTTTCACAGTGATGTAAGCTTGTGGGTGCATTAAGATCCTCTGCATGACCAGCAAGCTCGAGATCGGGCTAAAGCTTCGTGGTTTATAAGCTCCGAGTTGCTGCATGGCCGAGCTCGTCATCGTATGAGCTGTTGCACTATTGTTGACTTGCATGTGCGAGCTCAGCATCGAACCATCAATACATGGTTCGAGAGTTCAAATTTTATTATGGATGATCTGCATGGGTAGACTCAACACCACACTACTATTACTGGTGTGCGAGTTCGATTTGAGCCTCGCATGGCTGCTACATGAGCTCGGTGCCGAATTGAGTCCTGCTGATTGGTTATGCATGAGCTAGACATCAACTAGGTCTCAACGTATGGTTAGTGAGCTTGTTACTGCATAAGCTACTGCAAGGATTGAGCTCATGGCTGAGACCTCATTATTGCATGAGCTATGTGAGGACTGAGCTCATGGCTAAGAGCTCGTTACTAAATGAGCTGTTATGAAGACCGGGCTCATGGCTGAGAGCTCGTTATTGCATGAGCTATTGTGAGGACTGAGCTCATAGCTGGGGGCTTGTTATTTCATGAGCTACTGTATTGCATGTCTAGTGTATGAGTTTGTCAATGAATCATCCTGGGCATGGTTGCTGCGTGTGAGCCCATCCCCTAAATTCACGGTTGTGTGAGCTCGCCTTCCTATCGGGTCACTGCATGCTGTGAGCTCGACGTGATGCTACTCTTGTTGGTCTCTTCTATCATTTCCAGCACTTTAACGGATGGTGTGAGCTAGCCTTGAAACCAAGTCCCTCTGCTTGGCTACTACATGAGAGTTGTCATCCCGAGATGCTGTGCAACTGGAGTGAACGCGTCATTAATTTGGGTCACGACATGACAGTGTGAGTAAATCATGAATCAGATCGCTATGGTTGCAGTGTGCTCATCATTGGACCAAGACATTGCAAGCTTGCGATCCGACCGAAATGTCGCACAGTCATTGGATGAGCCCAATCTCTACCCGACAACAAAACTCTTCATTGAACCTAACTCCTGCATGACAACAAGAGCTCGTTGTCGGACCAGGTTGTTGCATGGCTTGCTATGTGCTCGTATTTGAGCCAAGCTTTTGCAGGCTATGAGTTCGCCATAGAGTAGGGTTCCGCTGTGAGGCAACACAAGCTCGTCATCCAGTCTGGTTTGATAGCATGGCTATGTGAGCACAATGCCGAAACCCAGGCTGCAAGGTTATTACGTGGGCTCACCATTAACTCGAACTGCTGCATGCTGAAGAAGGCTCGTCTTATATGTGAAATCCTAATAATCTTTAATAGGCCAGCGAATGGCCCAAGTGTGATAAGAATTCAGCTCGCAGGATGCTCAGAGTGCTAAGTCTCAGCTCGTGCCGTTAGTGACCTCCTTTACTTGAGCTCGCCCCAACAGACCGAGCTCGACTTTGCCACCTCAGAAGGTAGCAGCTCCCCCAGACCGAAGGTTCTGACCTATGAGGTGCAATCGAGTGAACCGGGAACTCGTAAAATAGAAGGCCAGCACATGTATTACCCAGCAGACACGCGAGGCCCAACTAAAAAAGGCAATATGTAAAAGCCAACTTTCAGGATTTCATTCTGTCCATCCTGTCTTGTACATTAAATACTTGATGTAATAGACTTACTGCATATAAAATTATAATTGTAACCTCCTTTTCTCTATAAATAGAAGGAAGGAGATGAACATTAGGAAGGATTGATGCCATTATACTGAAACTCTATAAAAATATTATTAGACCAATACATTACCATGGACGTAGGATCTAGTTCTATCCAAATTTGGCCGAACCATGTTAAAAGCTTTGTGTCTTCTACTGCTCTTCCTCTTCTTCTTGCCTTCTTTATTCATTTATTGTCCTTAGAACTAGATTACAGCTTGAGATTCCAAAAGAATCCTCTATTGGCTGGAGTTTGGCCCAGAACCAGATTCCATCGTCAACATTTTGGCGCCGTCTGTGGGGATCTCATCTGTTCTTTGGTTTGTTTTTCTACTGCAATGGCCAAGGGAAGGGCTACCAGAGCTTTAAATGCACTACCCAATCCTCTAGAAGGTCACGTGTCTATGATAGACTCCTCCACTGCTCCCGTCATCGGTGTTGTCACTGGTTTACCCCCGGTTGATTCTTTTCAGCCAACTACTATTGCTAATGGCATCAATGGAGTGCAGATTTGGCTCCAATGCTAGGAAAGACTGGAAAACATGATGGGAGAGCTAACCAAAATAGTCACGATGCTAATGCATGGTGTGCAAAGACAGGCTGAAGCCACAATGTCTGTGAATGTTCACCAACAGTAGCAAGTTGGACGTCCAGATAACATCAATAAGGAAAGTTCTCCAGCTCACTACTTGCAAGAATAGATTCCAAGTTACAGTTCTCGTGGCCATGAAGACCAAAGACTCCAGCAATCTTCCAGCCAACAATCTGGGATGAAAGACCCATTGGTTGAAGAGTTATTTCAAAAAATGATCCCGTTGGAGGAATACCTTTGAGCTCCGATTGGTTAAGCTCGCTATGAAGAAAGGTCACCACTCTCTGAGGAAATCGAGGCTCGGACCCTTCCCCTCAAGCTCAAGGTCCCCACGATTCTATTGTATAATGGGGACTATGATCCATATAACCATCTGGACGCATTCAATGCTTAGATGGACTTGCAGACGATCGATCCTCTGGTCAAATGTCGAGTTTTCCTAGCTATGCTGAGAGGTCAACCTCGAGCCTAGTTCAGAAGCCTCCCAGCTCACTTAATTGGTAGTTAGGAAGATTGCCAACAAAAATTCATCAGCTAGTACTGGGCATTAAAGAGATAGCTTGTTTCCTTTTGCCATCTCGCTATGATCTTTCAGCGCAAATATGAGTCGCTGAAGGACTACATTGCTAGGTTCAGGCTAGAGGCCAATTTAGTGGAGAATCCATCTGAAGAAACCATGTTAGCAACAATCTCTGGGGGGCTCTGCAAAGATGGAAAGTTGTACAAGATTTTGTGCAAATCCCCAGTGAAAGATCTTACAAAGTTTTATGAGTAAGCTACTAAGTAGATTAAGGGGGAGGAGACTTTTGGCTCAGGAAAGTCTGACAAGAAGGATGAAAAAGATAGCTCCCCTCACAGCAAGAAGAGGAAAAATATAGACTAAGGTGACTACTTTGCTAAGCAGACTGTGAAGAAGTCCAGAAGGCCCAGAGGTGAGCAGCCTCAACATTTGGACTGCCACGAGCAATACAGCATCCTATCATACTCCCAAGATAGGATCTTCATGATAGAAAGGGATAGGGAAGATTTTGGGAGACCTACTCCTATACAGATCCCCTATAGGCAGAGAAACAAGCAGGAGTTCTATGCCTATCACAATGAAGTTAGGCATGGGACCTCATATTGTCGAGAGCTCAGGGACGCGATTGAAGACCTGATCAGAAGGGGCCACCTAAAGGAGTATGTCGTGCGGCTTGTAGGGCAACGATCCCAGCTTTCCTAGTGAGAGGATGGCTAGGAGTCGGGGGGCCTCGATCTGAATTATACATTGACAATGTATCTTAAATTCAAGAATAAATGTAAATACTATCTTTTGTTTTTACTGAGAGCTATTTACTGCTTAGCTTGGTATTATTGTCTTCATCTCTCTATTTTGCTCCCTACTATCAAGTGTTTGCAATTCTCATAGCTTGCATGCGGTCAACTCTTTTAAATATCTCAAGTGACTTTGTGCCAATTGTGGCCTTTGGTTCAGTTAAGGCCCTTCGAAGCTCATTCTGGAGATGAATTAACAAAATTGCTAACTTCTTAAGCTGAGGCCCCTCGGAGCTCATTTTAGAAATGAATTGATGAAGTTTCCAACTTCCTAAGCTGAGACACTAGGGCTCATCCGGGAACATTTGTCAGCATAGCTGCGTGCTCGCTGAGGCGGCAGGGCTCATCCCGGAATAATTGCTAGTTGAGCTACAGGCTCGCTGAGGCATGGAGATGCTCAAAACAAACTCATAATTATCAATACAACTACGTGCTCACTGAGGTGTAGAGGCACTCTTAAACACTCAATGCTAGCGTAGCTGTATGCTCGCTGAAGCATATGGAATTGACCTGATTATTTGCCTAAGGCAATAAGATCGCTGTAATTCGTAACTCTTATGCGACCAAATGCTCGCAGCTCTTATGCGACCTGATGTTTGCAACTCTCATGTGACTTTCTATTGGACACAAATCTCATGCAATTTGCTCATACATCGCCTATGTGCGAGATGTTTCACTCATGCTTATTACTCGCAAAGGAGTTTGGCCAATTGGCTATTCAAGTATTTCATTGTGAGCTACAAAAGTTTGCATTATTATGGATGCAAAAAGTTTGGAACAGTGCACAGAGATGGCAAAACAAGATTTTATTCATTAAAGAGCCTCAACGAGGTAAAATTACATCAAAAAATCCAAAAATACAAGAGGAAAGCTATAGCTAATTTCTTCTGGAAGAAAGATTACTGTGCAAAGGGAAAGCTACCACTGATTGCGACCTTGCCTAAGTCCTCAAATTTTTTCTTCTAGTGCCTTCCTCAACAACAAGCTCTTCCTCAACTTGACTCTTGCCAACAGAGAGGGAAAGAGCATAACTGCTCCTTATTTTCCAGACCACCGGTTCCTCTTCTGATTCGTGAAGAAAATAACCCAAGAAATAGTAGGAGCCCAGTTGGCAGGGCAAAAACCTCACGTTGAAGCCAAGAGGACGTAATCTGAGATCCGTATGAGATCTCTCCATGTTATCAGAGAAGCTATATCTTCGAAACTCCTTATGCTGCAGGCCATACACACCATGATGGGAAGATGGAACGTCAGAGATAAGGGAGGTTTATCTGGGATATTCAAGTTTTCTTAGTGAAGGAGTAAGAGGGATTTCTTCTGCCTTAAATAGAGCCGAACCTGGTCTCACTAAAGGCTCTAGATGAATCTCCTCAACTACTTTCATTTATTACCTTGGAAAAGAATGAGCGTGACTCACCAATGATCGAAAGGCACACACTTTAGGAAGTATGGCCTAAAATAGATGAAATGACAGATTCAGTGAAGACTTTGACTAAGCTGAGTTCTACGAAGTGAATGACCTCTGAAAAGTTTTAACTCCCAGCTTGCGAAGCGAGTTGAGAGTTAAGGGCTTATGTTATATGTGAAATTTGGATCGTCTTTAATGGGCTAGCGAATGGCCCGAGTGTGGCAAGAATTTAGCTCACAGGACACTTAGAGTGCTAAGCCTTAGCTCACATCATTAGCAACCTCCTTTGCTCCCTCACCACCTCAGAAGGTAGTGGCTCCCCCAGACCGAAGGTTCTAACCTGTGAGGCACAACCGAGTGACCCGGGAGCTCGTAAAATAGAAGACCAATATATGTATTGCCTAGTAGACACGTAGGGCCCACTACAAAAGGCAATCTATAGAAGCTGACTTGCAGGATTTCATTCTGTCCATCCTGTCTTGTACATTAAATACTTGATGTAATAGATTTACTGCATGTAAAATTATAATGATAACCTCCTATCCTCTATAAATAGAAGGAAGGAGATGAACATTAGGGAGGACTGACGCCATTATACTGAAACTCTGTAAAACTATCATTAGACCAATACATTACCATGGACGTAGGGTTTGATTCCATCCGGATTTGGTCGAACCACATTAAAAGCTCTGTCTTTTACTACTTTTCTTCATCTTCTTCCTTTTTTTATTCATTTTCTACCCTTAGAACCAGATTACAGCTTGAGATCATGAAAGAATCCTCTGTTGGCTGGAGTTTGGCCCAAAACTAGATTCCACTATTAACAGCTCGTCATTCCAATCGCTGCTTGGCCACAACACTCACATCTGGAATTGGGCCCAAAATGGCGTTGCCCATTGAGCTTGTTACCAAACCTAGCTCTTGCATGGTTGGTGAACTTGAGCCTGCCATGGGACCTCTATACCACATGAGCTTGCTGTCAAACAAAGACCTACATGGTTGTGTGTGATCTTATTCTACTGCAGGCTATGAGTTATCTGATAGACCAAGACGCAATAGGGGAGCTAGACGGGTTCAAGGCTGCCTTTAGATCACCACTGCCTTCTTGAGTGCTATTCAACCATTATTGGTTATTATGTGTGAGCTCAGATCGGGTCTTGGTGCATCGTACTGTGGGGTTGCCATTGAACCCAATCTCTGCATTATTGTAGCACAAGATTTTCAAACCGTCCTTGATGAGCTATCGAACTCAATCTCATTGCATGAGCATGAGAGCTAGTCATTCCAATGATTGCATGGCTGTAAGCTTATGGTTGAGTCCGTCTCACTGCATGGCCAAGCTCGTTATTGGGTAGAGCTACCTTATCGCCAACGGCCTACGTGGTTTGGCCATAAATGCAGTTCTAAAGGAGCCCAGTTCTGAGTCATCACTTAATGATCACGATGGCTTCATGGATGCTCGTGTTGTTCCATGTGGAAGAGCTTCATCGCCAGGTTTTGTTTCGAGACCTAGGAAGACATATGGTGCTTCTGTACCACCAATTGCTTCTTCTGAGAGGAAGTCTCTTGTGGTCAATGAACCATCTTACCTGAGCATAAAATCAACCAGAATGCAGATGAGGCCCTTCTTCTAGCGCCAAAATGTTGACTGTGAAATTTGGTTCTGCGCCAAACTCCAGTCAATTGTGCAGTTCTTGTTTCCTCAAGCTACAATTTGGCTAAAAATGCAATAAATGGGAGCAGACAATGAGAAGAAAGTGAAGAACAATAAGAACACAAGATTTTTTAATGTGGTTCAGCCAAATCCGAGCAGTACCAGACCCAACATCCACGACAGAGTTTTATTGATTCAAATATATTTCTTATAGAGAGAGGGAGTCACCGTCTCTTGTGGAGGAGTAGAGAGCTCGCTCATTTTCAGTAGTTCTTTCGTCTATATCTTTGACTTCAATCATGGTTTAACTTAGGTTCTTCACATGGCCTCTTTCTTAGCTTCCCTTCAATTCAAGTGTGCTCCAAACTTCTACTTTCATCCTCTTCTTAAAGCCTCTTTGCTAACCTAAAAAGATAAATACAAACTACAGCAGTACCAACGAACAAATGGACTAAACTAAAATAAAAAGTGCAACAAAACCACAAATTAATAACAAATGAAGAGGCAACAATTAACATAATACTAGACATTTTCCTCGTTTATCAATAATCCTCTATTATTACAAGGGTTTTGTTGCATATGAATTCGAGTAATTTTGAGGCTAATGAAAACAAGCCTAATCAATTGTTTATTTTTGGCAAATTATCTTAGCAGTTGGATTTCGGTAAATGGAATACCTAGTCATGTAAGATGATAATGGCCCTTTTTCCTTTTTAAGTCATAGATATTCTAGGTGTTTGCATTATTCTTGTCTTCAAGGCAACACTTAGAAAGCCTAATTCATGTCTTCGGTATTAATTGAAATTGAAAAGCTTAAATTTATCTCATTTTCTTTTTGTAGTGTTCTTTAACTAGAGAGTTATTTTGGCTAGAATGCACTACTAAAATTGGCCATATATTAGAATGAGAGATGGCATGAATTTTTTGTGCTTAAAGCATTAAGGAACCCTCACTTGAAGCTCATGTGCTTCTTTGTCATTTCTTTTAATTGAGAATTGACGTTTTCAACTTTTGCATAAGTTTAAGGGTTATAGATTTTAGAAGTTTAGGGGATTATGTATCACAAGTGCCCAGTTTATGGCGCTTAAGTGTATTTTGCCCTTTTTTATTTGAAAGTGTATGTCTATATATGTGTGTGGGGGATGCTAACCTCCATTCATTCATGTAGATGTTTAGCATCCTCTGCTTTTTCAAGTGGACATAAAATCCACTCATTAAATTTAAGAGGAAAAATTCTCTCCCCCCAGAGTTATAAAAAAATTACACTTTGCTCCCTCCTTGTGTGAAAACCTACATTGACGTCCCCTTTAGTTGTGCTATATGCTATATATAAACTTGTATTGAATTTTTTTGTTAAAATAGAGTTTTAGTCTTGATCAATGGTATTATTTGACCAATTAATAGCAAAAACACCCCTTCTATGATTTGAACTCTCATTTCAAACATTTTTTCCACCAAAAGGAGATGTTTGAGAATAAAATTCTTCACATCAATTCTAATTTTTTATCATCTAATTTTATTAAGCAAGAAAAATAAGCAAAAAATAGGTTATCATAAATAAAAAAGCATTTTTGTTAAACCCACAATATTTTAAGCATGAAATTTTTTTTTTATCCTTTACATATATTAAAAAAAAAGAAAGGTAAATGTTGTTGTTGGATTTTGATTCATGCGGAGAGTCCTGGAATTCGGCCAACAAGAGGAGTTTGAGAAGCAATGCTGCTTCCGAAGTGCAGAAGGAGTTGGCTCAAGAGGAAGAAGGAAAGGTAAACACAGTGTTTTTAATGTAATTCGGCCAAATTCGGGTGGCACCGGACCATACATCCACATATGAGATTTTATTAATGAATTGAAAGATGATTTTAATAGAGTTTCTGCTTACAGAGTTTGACCTCCTCTGCTCTTCTAACAATGCAGTCCTATTTATAGAGGAATGAGGAGTTACATGCATTAATTACAAGCTACAGTTGTGTTACATCAACATATAAATGAGAAAGACAGTAAAAGACCATAATTTGACTGTTGTAGAATGCAGGCTGTGGGGTGGGTCTCTTTGGTCTGCTATAGACTTGCGTCTATTTGCACCTGTCACCTGGCACTGCTTTACCATACGAGGCACTTGGCGTCTCGAGCGGGGATTCCTGGCTCGAGGTTGTCATGGGAACCGCTGTAGCAAGCTTGGTGCTATTGTAGTGAGGTAGCGAGCTCGAGCAGGGTAATTAGCTGCTTGTCAAGTTGGTCTTATGATCACCTCGCTGCATCGTAGTCTTACGACAAATGAGGCGAGACTTGCTTTGCGAGGTGGTATCGGGATGGCTTCATTGTGTTGCTTTCTGATGGAGGGCGAAGTGAAGCTTGCTGGGTGCCTTTGGCGAGGTGAATGGCTCGACCTTCGTCATGCTTGGAGGCTCATTCTTTTTGAGACCCTTTTTTTACCTATAACATAAGCCTTTCAACTTTTGGTGTGCCTTGCGGATCGAGGGTTGTAAGTTTCTGAGGTTGGATTCGTATCTTCAGTCAGTGTCCTTCCTTGATCGAAGTGTCATATCAGATGTCATTCCATTCTGCATTAGGCCATGCTTTCTTCTATTTGCCATTTTTTCCTGTTGGCGTGGCATTGTCGCTCGTTTCAGGCTGTTGGATGAAGATCAAATTAGATATTCTCTGGATTCTTTGAAGGGCCGAGTGGGTCTTTTTATATCCTGAGGGATTCCCTCTTTCACCTTAAAGAAGTTCAATGGAGGAGACTGATAAACCCCCTTCATTTTGGTATCTTGGCTTTTGACGAAGCTTGTCAAGGCACGGATGGCCTATTGCAGAATGCCAGGAGACATGGATAGCTTGTTGCACGTGGCTCTGTCAGAGTATATGCCTGGTGGGCTCCTGGGGGATCTTGTGCTGATCTCAAGCCACCTCCTCTGGGCGTTGCTTGTGGCCCTGCTGCCTGGCTTCTATGACTTTTTGATTTGCTCTGGGTCTGGCTCAGGGGGATGTACCAGAGGAAAATAAGCAAGAGCAGCTTGGAAGTCACTGTCCTTCCTATAGGCGCGAGCTTGGTGATCGGCCTTTTACTCTTTCTTGCAGGAATGGTTGTGCTTGGTCTTTGAGCTTCTTGCCTTTATTTTTGCACTTCTTCTTTTGATGTAATTTTGACTTGCTGGACGAGGTCTTTTTGTTGTATGAGCTTTTCTTTTCTTTTTGAATGTTGTATCAGATACTTTGTGCACCACTATATGTAAATCTCTGATGATCAATAAAATGCTCTTTTGGCCAATCGGCTATGGTTTATCTTTTTGGTCACTTTATCTATTATGAGTGAGAGTGGGGTCGCATCTGTGACTGAGAAATCTCATTCGAGACATGAGAACTCATCTGCATGAGAGTTGCGAGCGGTCAGTTGTGTGAAAGCTGAAATAATTTAGTTTTAGCATCTTTGTGCTATAGTGGGTCGGTGGCTAAGATTTTGTTTTATTATGGCGAGGTGAAAACCATTCATTGAAGTTGTTTTGTTTTCATTGAGGTGAGGTGAAAATCGCTCGTCAAAGTTTTGTTTTCGTTGAGGCAAGGTGAAAACCATTCATTGAATTTTTGATAAGGTGAGCTGAAAATTGTTCACTGAAGTTTTGTTTTCATTGAATGTAGTTTGTTTCGGATGTATCATTAGGATAGGCCTTGTGCTATCTCAACCCCAGATGAAACATTACAATGACGAAGTGAAAACTTTCTGTCTAGACAGTACTCAGCCAATCGACAGTTTACATTGATTTAGCATACAACTGTTGATACAACTAATCACCATTAATAATAAACAAGTGTTACAGGGTTAGAATATGGTTCTGATAGAGGGCTCAGGCTCTTAGGTGAAAACTCGCTGAGCGCACTGTCCAGGCAATCTCACCATATAATCTTGTATTCAGTCTTTTCTGATAAGGTCTTCGATGGCATCTTTAAGTGCTTGACATTCTGAGGTGGTATGTCCAGCCTTATTATGGTAGGCACAAAATCTACTTGGATCTTTGGACTTAACGGTAGCTCTCATTAGTTTGGGCCTTCCGAAGTCCTCATTGTTCTTTTTTGTTGTAAAAGTTTTATCCTGTGTATCGGACAGGATGCTGTAGGTTTCAAAACGGCCTTTGAGTCGTGGAGGCTTTGCCTTCTTAGCGAGGTGAGAAATAGGGCTATTATGACTCTCATTATCCCTCTTTTTGCTCGCAGTGGGACCAATATGGCCCGCTTTATGCTTGGGTTCCTCCATTCCAAAGGTTTCTTCTCATCTTATTTGTTTAGTGGCTTACTCATAGAATCCAGTGAGGTCTTGAGCTGGGGACTTGTAGAGGCTCCAGTATAACTTTCCGTCTTTGCGAAGTCCCACTAAGATAGCTATTAGAATGCCCTCCTCTGAGGGATTCTCCATGGAGTTGGCCTTGTGCCTGAATCAGGCTACGTAGTCCTTGAGAGGCATGTCCTTGTGCTGGAAAATCATTATGAGATGGTAAAGGGGCCCGAGTTGTTTCTTTAGCGCTTGATATTGTTTAATGAATTTCCTTTGGCATTCTTCCTAATTGCCGATACTATGAGTTGGGAGGCACCTGAGCCATGTCTGAGGTGTCCCCCCTAATGTGGCAGAAAAGACACGACACTTCACCAGGGGGTCAGTTGTTTAAAGGTCCATTTGAGTATTGAATGCATCCAAGTGATTGCTTGGGTCACTGTTCCCATCATATAGTGGGATCACAGGCATTTTAAGTTTCTGTGGGAGAGGTCAGGTCTCGATCTCCACAGAAAATGGAGAGCTTTCCTCATGACAAGGCTGGTGGCATTAAGGTTGTGGACACTCTTCTAGTCGTTCAAGTCTACGGAGGACTTCCTCCATTGTTTGGTTATGCATCTCAGACTGAGGGGTGGAGCATCCTGCTTGTTGCGAGCCCCCTAGTTGCTGACTATCATGATCTTCATAAGTTTCTTTTTGAGCCATTTTACGAAGCTGCTAGAGCTATGCTATGAGTTCTTCTTGTCTTTGCGTGCTTTGAACTTGAGCCTTCACCAGCGCTTTGATGGTTTTTGCCAGTTCTCTTACTGTGCTTTCGAGCATCAGAAGAGGCTGGCCGGGCATTTGTGCTTCTTGAGTTTTAGGAGTAGTAGTAGACTATTGGTGAGCCCCCACAATAGGGGTGTCCATTGGTTGAAGGACTGGAGTGGTTGAGCTTCGAGTGGTTCTTCCTCATGCCATTGTTAGGCTACAACGGAGGCTTCAGAAAGCAGATGGTCCCCACAGATGATACCAAAATGTTGATGTCAGATTTTGATTCGTGTGGAGAGTCTCAGAATCTGACCAATGAGAGGAGTTGAGGAACCAATGCTGCCTCCGAAGTGCAGAAAGAATTGGTTTGAGAGGAAAAAGGAAAGGGAGACACAGTGTTTTTAACATGGTTTGGTCAAATCCGAGTGGCACCGAACCCTACGTCCATGACTGAGATTTTCTAATGAATTGAGAGTTGATTTTAACAGAGTTTCTGCTTATAGAGTTCGACCTCCTCTCCTCTTCTAACAATGCAGTCCTATTTATAGAGGAAGGAGGAGTTACATGCATTAATTACAAGCTACAATTGTGTTACATCAAATGAGAAAGACAGTAAAAGACTACAATTTGGCTGTTGCAGAATGTAGGCTGCAGGGTGGGTCCCCTTGGTCAGTTGTAGACTCGTGTCTGTATGCACCTATCGCCTGGCGCTGCTTTACCATGCGAGGTGCTTGGCGTCCCGAGAGGGGATTCCTGGCTTGAGGTTGTCAAGGGAACCGCTGTAGCGAGCTTGGTGCTGTTGTCTACTGTAGTGAGGTAGCGGGCTCGAGCAGGGTAGTTGGCTGCTTGTCGAGTTAGTCTTATGATCACCTTGTCGCATCACAGTCTTGCGACGAACAAGGCAAGAATTGCTTCGCAAGGTGGTATCGAGACGGCTTCGCTTTGCCACTTTTTGATGGAGGGCGAAGCAAAGCTTGCTGGGCGCCTTTGGCGAGGTGAATGGCTCGGCCTTCGTGGTGCTCTAAGGCTCGTTCTTTTCGAGACCGCTTTTTACCTATAACAATAAGTTTGAAAGATAAAGAAATTGATTTTTTTTTTCTATGTCTATGTGAAATCAACCACTTTAACTCTTGTTTTTAGTCTTATGATAACAACACTCCCTCGTAGTTAATTTAATCAAGATTCAATTTTTTATTGGAAATTTTTATTTATTAAACAAACTTCTTTTTATAAAAATATATACATAGTGGTTTAAAAGCTGAAGTTTCATTAATAAAAAAAAGAAAATATATAATATAGCTTAGCTAACATAAAAAAAAAATAAAATTTTTCTCTTAGATACAAACCTCAGTTCATGAAGGCTCCCCTTTCTCCCTTTACAAAGCTCGTTGCAACTAGGTTAACCCTTTGTCGTTGTCAAACAGTCGTGGTTGTCCTTCGTTCTTACTGGATAGGAGCAATGCCACATCAGCTTGTGGCTAGTAGCAACGCCTCTGTATAGTCAACACAGTTACCCTATTCAGGCCTTTCTTTCTGGTTTGGCATTTTACATTTGAGTTCTAGCTAAACTTGTTTGAGCCACTTGAGAGTTGGTTGAGTTTTTTTTGTGATTCCAATTTGAATTATGCACTTGATTTTTTTTTTAGATTGTTAGTAGGTAGTTGAAACCCTAACCCCCTAAAATTTGAATTTTTAGTTATTATGCAGCCATTAATCATGATTTAGGGGTAGCATCAAGTATGAAAAGCCATATTTATTCTTCTTTCAGCTAAAGGAACCTTAGGTATGCATTCTATGTTGAAAATCTAAGTTAAAGGATTTTGATAGAGGATAAGATAGATTTAGCATATTAGGAAGCTTGGATTTTATGGTAAAGTCTAACTTAGTACTAAATTATATGTACTATTTTAGATTGTGAGTCACTGTCAAATTGGCTTCCCCTTTGTAGCAACTTGAACTTTATGGAATGCTAGCTAAGGTGAGCAAGGTAGTTACATTTCCTCATCTAGATGTTGATTTGTATAGGTCTTGATTGGTTCAATTTTTATTATGATATGAATCCTTTTATTGAATTTAATTAATAAGTTTAGGGTGCCTTGAAAATTGTTAAGTAAAGCAGCTATTTTGTTAAGCTTGAAAGGAAAATCAAGCTTAATTCAAAGTGAATTACAAGGAGATTGAAATGTTTAATCTCTTTGTATATTGTGTTCTTTCAAGTTTTAAGTTCTCTTGTCCAAAACTATTTTATTTCTCTTGAGTGACTTACAATACATGTTGACTAAATGTTGCCTCAAAAACTAAATATTTAGGGAAAGTGGGGAGGACCAACATTTTAAGATTTCAATTGAGTTAAAAAAAGGGACTCCAGAAAGGGTGGAAATTTGAATTTTGATTTGTTTTGCTTTAAATGTTGAAATGTTTTCTTTTACTGAGAGGTGGTAAGCTGTTAGCTAAAGTATTTGTGTGCTATCTATTTTAACTTGTAGAGGAAAAGCCAAGAGACCTTGTGTAGGATTAGGTGTAGGTTAAGATACTATGATATTGAATTCTATGAGTATAAGTGTATAGACATTTTAATATTAAGTGTATTGTAAATATGACATGTTGTGGAATCTTACTTGCTTGCGCAACTTACATCCTTGAATAATGATTTATATAGTGAATTATGAATTTGACAACATTCTTCAAGTGACTCACAATGAAATGAATTTACATGTGTGGCTTGGCCATTTATATGTTTGGAGAAACAAGGGGAGGATCACTTGTTGGAGAAATAAGGAGGAATGGGAGAATAGTCCAATATCTTGTTGATAAATTTGTAAGTTACTTAAAAGAATGTTTTTATTTGCAAAATTATCAGTACTTCTTCTAAGTATGTTAAGGACACTGAGTTATGTGAAAGACTATTGAAATTATTATACTTATCAATTTATGATGGTGTAAAATTAAATGTCTTATTCATTGAGTTTTAATGAAACTCATTGTGTTCTTTTTTTTTAATAAAAAAATTTTGCTTTCAGAGACACAGGTAGCACCTACCAGTCATACTCCAATCAAATACAGTCCACTCCTTGATGTTTGAAGGGTGAATGATGGGTGGTATATTTTGGGAAAAATATAAACTTTGGTCAATTAATGAATCATGTTGCATGTGGATAGACAAGTTATAAGTTCAAGTCTATTTAAGAGTAGTTATGTTTGTATAGATATGTTAGGAATTCTGAATGTTTTTACATGTTGTACAAAAGGGCATGTGACCTTATAAACGTCTAAAAAACTGGGGAAACTCTATCAGATTTTTATAAAAGGTAATAATAATTAATAAAAACTATTTTGATACATACATATATATGAAATTTCTTGAAATTGTTGTGAAAACCATTCTTTTTCTAATTAACAAAGAATTCATTGTAAGTTATGCCTTAGTATTATTTGTGAAGTTAGAACAAGGCTAGTAGGAAATGGTTCTCCTATGTTGGTCAAATCTCTAGTTAAGGCATGACAAGGTTAGTATCAGAGCCTAGTTTTGGGTCTAACTACATGAGTCTTTAATTGCCAAAATAAGATAAGATAAACATATCAAGTTTTGTGTTAGTGAGCCCAAGGATGCAAAGCACAAATAAGGATGTGTTTATACCATCCCTAAAATGTATTGTTGGTCTCCACAAGCATCAAGTTTTGATGTGATAAGTGGAATTGTTGCTTAGTGATCTTCTTTCTTTTATATATATAAGAACTATGTGCCCTAGGATGAGATCTTTAGCATGATGAGGATGCCATAGTATTGAGATGTTTGTTTTAATGTAATAATTATAATTGTTGCTTAGTGATCTTTTTTATATAGGAACTATACCCCCAGGATGAAGTCTTTAGCTTGATGAGGATGTCATGGTACTGAGATATCTGATCAAGCTTTGTGAGCATTGTCTTCTTCACCACCACCAAAAGGTAGAGGTAGGGGAATTGGCCAAGGTTGGGCAAGGGGCTGAGGCAAAATTTTACAAGAAGAGGCTCAACATGATATAACTCATGAAGAGGTAGCCTCTTTTACTTGTAAGACTCCTACGTGGGCCAAAACTCTTACACAAGCCATGAATTAAATGATAAATGAGTTGACATCTCAAAGACTTCAAAGACAACCTCAAGTTGAATAGGGAGCCCAAGTACCCTTGCCTCCATCTCCTTTGGTGAGATTGGTGCAAAAGAACTTTAGAAATTTCTTGCAAGAATTTTGAAAACTTAAACCTCCTTAATATGCAGGAATTAGGTCACTATTGGATTCCTAAGTGTTCTTGGAACAAGTAGAAAGACTATGGTGGGTATTAGAATGTCCTGAAGATGTGGCCACCAAATTGGTTGGATTTCAGTTATATAGCTTAGTTGTAGATTGGTACTAGCTTGGGAAAGCTAGAAGCCACCAAGAGGGCCCCTAAATACATAGGAATCTTTCCAAATAACTTTCCTATAGCAATTCCTACCAGAAAGAGAATGATATGATAAATTACAAGACTTTATCAACTTAAGGCAAGATAGGATGACTATGTCAGAGTAACAACTTTCTCCATCTATCTCAATTTGCCAGAGGTTCCTACTGAGAAAATGAGAGCCAAGAGATTTGTTGATGGGCTTAATGATGTTTATTTTAATGCTATCCAAGTTTCAGAGGGGACTATATATGTTGATGTTTATAGTTGTGCCATTGAGATAGAGTTAAGAATGAGAGATAGAAGGAAAGAAAGAGTAGCTTGGAGAGATATAGGAAAAAAGCTTAAGTATGAATAAAGTAGCAGAGAATCTAGGCGGTAGTCATGTTCCACTCCTAGTATGCCTGCAACTAGGAAATATGATATGCCCATACCATCTAGAACTTCTACAAAAAGCAACCAACCCAGAAGGTTAGCTAGCATTGGGAGTCTCATCCTACTTTTCACACCATTTTTCAACCCAGATTACGACTGTCATGTAAAAGATGTGGAAAGATACATTATGGAATGAATAGATGGGATAGTAGCACTTACTTTTGGTGTGGTTAAGCAGGCCACCAAGTGAAATCTTGTCCAAATCTATTAATTATGTAAAATGCTGCATCCGTAGTGTTTAGAAATCTTCCCCCACTTTCCTTACTATTAGCCTTAGAGGTTGTTAGATCAGTATACTCTAAGATACACATTGGCTTTAATGTTGAAAAAGCAATTTATTATCTAACAATATGTTTTAGTGTGTTTGAATCTATTTTTCAGGTATTTGATTCAAGAATGTTGAAGAGATTCAAGATTAGTGTTTAAGATTTTGATTTTAATAGGATTCTATGTAAA
>JANHAO010001702.1:0-31695 GCA_026873985.1 Saraca asoca
ACTCATCTCCAACGAGATTAGGGCAAGATCCAAGCTAATTCCGCATTTTTAGTTTAATCTAAATCATATTATTTAGGACCTACAATTCAAATTTCTGAAGTGATGCATAAGTTTTTCATTTTTCTTCATCACTGGAACCATATTTAAAATTCATTCAACATACTTGGTGGTTCAAATGAAACTGGTTTTCAATAATCTTTCAATCTCATCTTTAATTTTGTGAACTACATTAGGAGTAAAATGCCTGGGAGCCTGTTTTTGTGGTTAAAATCCTTTATTAATTGGTAATCTATGTTTGATTAGGTCTTGACTTAAGCTCTGACATTTCCTCATAGTTTCATGCAAAACAATTGGTGTATTCTTTTAATACTTGAATTATTCTCATTTTTTTTACTTTAAGTAAAAACATATTAATGTAGATTGGACTTTTTCCATTTTTAGTCCCTAAGTTCACATCCTCTTAAGGATCTTGGACTTTAATTTTCTTTTTTTTATCTCTCAAAGGCAAATAAAGAATTCTGAGTAGACTACCATCATAAATACAATATGAGAGAATCATTGCTTCCTTTTGTTTAACCATGTAGGCCTACAATCAAGCTAACTATTTTTGTATGTCATTCATTGTTTTCATAGGCCAAACCCGAATCCACAACCTTTAGGATTATAGAAAATCATGAGGAATTCAAGATACAAATGTTAATTTCTTCTAAGTTAAAGTCACCTTTAACCGTTAAGGGCTCAATATAGAGACTATAACTTTCAATTTAGTGTTGCATTACTAAACATAGCAAGGGCTGTCATTAGCAAAGATACATTCTAATTGACCATCATCTATCCACATTACTAACATCTAATAAATAGTCGAAGGTATAACACTAATTGCATGGATCCAATCTTATCCTAACAATATGTTATAACTTGATTTGGATGGAACCACTACGAAACGAGTTCGTCGGGATATGGAACCAACCTTCAAATTGTAACATATCAGAAAAATAAATAAAATAATTTGAAATCTAGTGGACCGTAATGAATATTTTAAATTTTTTGTTGTGGCTAAAGCATAATTTTCTTTTTCTATGGTTTGTGGTGAGTATGTTGTAGTTTTATTGGGGGCCAAAGTGTAATTTTCTCCATTTTATTTTTTTACCTTTTATCTAAGCACAGACTTATCTCTTCTTCACTTTTTAGGTGAAGCCCTTGCTAACTGAATCTTCTGCTTTACTCACCATCATCTTCCTCAGCTCTGACAATTCTTTACCATCATTCCTCCTCCTCGTCTTTTCCTTGCTAGTTTGGCTTCCTCTCTTTCTCCCTAGCTCTCTAGTTTAAGCTTTGTCTCCATCGATAGCAAGCATAAGCTAAGCTCTGCTTCAGCTCTTTCCCCTTCATTCTTCTCTGCCCATCGGAACAAACAACATTTTTACATCTTTTCTTCCTTTGTTGTGTTATGCTCTTCGGGTTGTGGAGGTTAGCCTGATCAGCTTATTTCTTTTTCAGGCCGATCTTTTGTTTTCTATAACTTCGGTGTTAGCTCCGGCCATTGTGGATCAACCTAGCTTGGCATTGTCCTCCTCTTTTCAACTTTGGCTAGTTAGCGGGGGCGGCTGCCCTACTTTAGACCACCTTCTTCTCCTTCCCGATCAGCCTCTAACGAGTTGCCTTTTTTTTTTTTGGCTAGCCTACTTGTCGATGCCACTGTGAACGGTGGATCGACCTTCCTCTGGCCAGTGACATTTGCCATATTATCCTCCTCAGATAGTCATCTTTCCTCACTAATAATGTATTGCAATTTTTTGGTCAGTCACTATTATTGCTTCCTTCATCAACGGTGACCAGCCACCCATCATCTTTCAATGGCCAGCGGCTTCATTCTACCTTCTCTATGTTTATCTAGTAGCACACGTAAACCCTAATTGACTATTGAATAGTAACTACTGCTCCTTTCCAAGTTTGATTGTTATCTATATGATTATGTCCTAACTAAAATTTAAACACTAGAAAACTGCAATACTATGAAACAAAAAATCCATCGTGTAAGGTTACATGATCTTGGTAACTAGGTTTTCATAAGCCAATTTAGGAAAGATGTAATTAAAAAATTTTCATTTGAAGTTATCCAAATATCCTCAAGGTGAGTAGACAATCCTACTCTTTACGAATCCTTTTTTGCAAAAAAAAAAAAACAATTTTTGGTATCTAAAACATTATAATTTCTAAGTAATCGGAATATTGATGCTCGCATGTTTCAAAATTTTTAATCATATGTTATATATATGAAAATGATTTATCGAGTGTACTTATTCAATTTATATTAATTACTATTTATAGAATAGTGATTGCATCTTGTTATGATATTGAATTTCTGATATTTCTAAATTATATGCTACATAAAACAAATGACAATGTCTTATGAACACTGATTGCATTGACTAATTAGAATTACTTCTCATTTCTGGATATATCTAGTAGTATAATACATTTTAGTTGATTACCTATTTTTGAAATCTTGAATCCATTGGAAATTCCTTTAGAAAACTTTCAAGTGTGCTTGTGATTAGAATTATATCTATTGGAAGAATAAGGAGAGAATATTTGATAGGAGCATAAAGTGTATTATGATGATATCTATTAGGTATGGTTACCTTTAGGAATTATCCTATGGATTCCAAATGCATTTAGAAAATCCAGAATCTTTAGATACTTGAATATTGGTAAATTTCAAAAGATTGTAATGATATTTCTTGTGTTTACATTATGATGAATATTTTTCATTTTGTTATACTCTACTTCACATTTTAATTTGTTAATTTCTGTATTCATTGACATAACTCTTCTATTGAATTAAAGCATTTGAATTTATTTTAGATTATTTCCTTTAAACTATTAAGTTCATCTTCACAAATGCATGTTTCACTACTTAGATTCTGAATATAAATTACAAACTAAGCTTTGGTTTTATTCTCCAAGGGATTATTTGCTCTCTGAGTTTCTATAAAACTCACCCTGTTTTCTTTCTTATTTTTCAAAGCTTGAGGCCACTCCCTTCATCCATTCTCACCCATCTGTTTAAAATCTACTATTTGACTGAGTAAATTACTTCCTGTGGAGATTAAAAGTATATTAATGGTATAAATTTTGGCAGTTGGCATAGTTAAAATATGCATACATTTTATCTAGTTATTATCCTGTAGGTTATAAGCTTTGTAATGTATGAGTTGCTATAGTCTTGATTTTGCTATACATGTTATGTGTAGGGCGTCTTGTCCTTATTTGTTGTATTGGGGCATAACCTTATCATACAGGTTACGTGTAGGGCGTCTTGTCCTTATACAGGTTAGTCAATTTTGGTAAAAATTAAATTCAAGTATTTGATTAACATATTTGCCTGGTAGTGTTCTATGATAAGGTTATGCCCCAATAGCAAGATTGTTGCATTGTTAGGCTTGTAGAGGGTTTTTCAATAGTAACATTTTACACTAGTCATGTGTTGTGAATCAGGACGTGACATAAATTGACTAGCACCATTCCTTTTGACACTCATATTTTCCTATTAAAATTTGACATTACGATGTTTGATGGCACTAAATCTTTCATAGATTTTTTGAGTTTGACAAAAGTTGACCTTGGCATTAAATTTATAGAAACACCACCAATGACCAAGATGCGATTTATTGGTCATCTATCAACATGTACATTTATGTGTAAAGATTGCAACTGACATTTTATTTGTTTCGTTGGTATTTCAAAGAAAGCATAGGCATTTTCATTTGAAATGACTATTTCATTATAGTCATTTTTGTCATAAAAATCATTAAATGTGCCTTGTTCAAAACTTATAGAAAAATCCTTTAGCAAAACACATACCATGTTAATTGTCACTTTTTGACCTTTAGTTTTCAAATATTTTGCTAATTCTACTTTTTCCTCTTCTTTCTTAGTGCAACTTGACTCATTAGGGCATGATGGAATCTGATCAAAGTATTAGCCCTTTTTTTTGTTTCCTCCTAAAGGTAGCTTGTCTTTGCATTCAACACTTTTGAGTTCTTGTTGGAGGTGGAGGTTGATGATTATGGTTATACCACTTGTTCTTCCATTTTGGGATTTTGGGTTTTTACACTTGTTTTTTACTTAGTTGTGGTTCATTAGTTATTTACTTTTCTCTCGGTATATTCCTTCTAAGTACTTAAGTTCAGTCGAAATAATTTTTCTCTCTTTTATTCAGCTAATTTTGATGATCATAGTCAATTCTTTTAAAGACAGACTTCTATTTTGTATCTTTTTTTTCTTTTGACATCTCTTAATTTTTCTTTCTTTTTATCTTCTTTCCTGACAATTGTACGCTTTCACATGGCCAAAGAAGTCTTTTTGACCTTTCTTTCTATTGTGTTACGTTCTCTTAAATTAGCTAGTAAAACTCTTACCTCATTGTAATACCTTTCACATCTAAGACATATTTTTACTATTCCACCTTCGAGGTTAATCTTTTTAAAATATTTTGAATTTGATTTGCCTTCTTCTAGTTAGGCTTCAAGTATGAAATGCACATATAAAGAATCATTATATTCATTGATAGTTACCACATTTGTCTCAACTATTTACTTGACTCCAAAGGTTTGATATAATCTGCACTTGTTAAGAAAGGATCTTTATCGATTATCACCTTATTTCCTTTTTTAGCAAACCTAAGGTGTCCTTGTTTGATAGCCTTCTCAATCATATCCTTGAAACACATAAAATTGTTAGTAATGTGGTCAAACATATTGTGATATATGCAATATTTTTTATATTTGGCTTCTTCTTTAGTCAAATTCTATGGCCATTGGACAATTTTATCTACTTATTTTCTAACAATATGTGAAAAATTTAATCTACCTTATTTATGTCGAAAGAATAATTTTTCTTGTTTATGTTGTCTATTTTATCTTTAATTTTTGTTTTTTTAGCAAAGGACTAACATATGGATGGCTAGATTTTTAATTCAACTAAATGTATTTCATTTTCATCCTCTATTGCTTCTTCTTTGACATAGGTTACATTTTATTTTTTGAACAAGAATTTCTTTATTTTCTTCTTTTTTTTCCTTATGCAATTGCTCAATTTGCCTTATTTTTTTAGCCAATTAAGACAAATCTATTATATGTTGATTAACAAGCCTTTTTCTAATTGTAAAATTGAAACTTATTATAGCCATTTTAACTGTACCAAATTTTTCTATTTGAGTAAAATAGCCACTTCTTGTTTATCGAAACCTAGATAAGTAATTGTTAGCATTTTCCATTGGTAACTTTTTTATATTCAATAAATCGATTAGACTAATCCTCATTTTGCCTTTATAAAATTAGTTGTGGAACAATGTTTCTAACTTTGCCTAAGAATGCATAGAATTTGGTGATGAACATGAATGCCAAACAAAAGTAGTTTTGGTCAGGGATAAAAGGAAAATTTTCATTTTTAAATATTCATTTTCGGCCAACTCTCGACATTCTATAGTGAATATAGCTATATGTTCAACTGTTGACTGATTATTTTTGCCAAAAAATATGGTAAATTTCAGCAATTTAAAATTTCTAGGGGGCTCTATTTAATTTATCCACCCTGGAAAAGCTCCTTTATAATTAAGATAGGCATTATGTCCTTCTAGTTGGTTCGACAATTGTTTGACCAGGAATTGGATGTTTTGCTCTGGTTTTTGTAAAAAAGTTTAACTATGATTTGGGTTTATAAGGATTTGTATGTTATCGTTAATTCGATTATCATTCTGAATTTTTTCTTCCCCATGTTGAAGTATTCTATTTGACCATACTATGGTCGTTTTATTCTGGGCTCTTCATTTTCAATGTTTTCATGCCCCATTTCATCATCATGATTGTTGTAATTAATATTATCTATATTTTGACCATTTTCACTATTCTGACCAGTGTTATTATTTCGATTGTTGCTTAGATAAACCTCCATTCTTTCTAGTGTCCGATTTATTCTTTGTTGACTTAAGACATTAATTTCTAACATTGGTCGAAATATGATCGTGATCTATTGTGACATTATATGGATCATATCATGATTACTTTCATCCATTTGCTATAAAAAAACAACAACATTTTCAAAAGTTAAACCAAATAGATTTTCATGAAAATTTCTATCTATATATGGGAAATATAACCCACTATAAGGCATTCACCCCTAAGTATTAGTCTGCTATTATCTTGTGGCCATTTTGATAAATTGAATTGTTATTGTTGTTATTATTTCAATTTTTATTTGGCATTTCCTATCGATTTTTTCTACTTTGATTTTGGTTTTGGTTGTTTCTTTATATATTGTTTTGATTATTTTAGTTATTAACAACCACATTTTTAGCAAAACTAGCATTATCGACATTCTCATTTTTGATATAGATCTCTCCTTATTTTGAAGGCCATTTTGAGAAATTAAAGTAGATATGTTTTTAGAATTACTTAATAAAATAGTATTACTTTTGAGAATTATACAAGACCAGAGACTAATAATATCTTAAATGTGTCCCACTGAGCATGCCAATTTGTTTTAAACTAAATTTCACAGGTTGGAAACCTTTGACTCTAAGATGGGTCCTCCATAAAAAATATGTGAGATTCTGATCTTATGAACTCCCTGAACAAAGTAATATAGTTGGAAACAACAAAATATATAAAGATTTTACTTTAGATGATTCTAAGTTACATAAAAAAGGCGCAATAATTGTGCATGAAATTACAAGCAAGAGAGGGAAAGAATTCCTAAAATCTATAAAAATTAGCAGGGTGTTGAACTATGAAGTAGAGCGCCATAAAAGAGTACAAAATGTGTTTTGTAAGTTGAGTGATTATCAAATTGAAAAGTGTCCTCTATTAGTGCATTAATGCACTATTTATAAGAATTGTGGATAGTTTTCTTCAAATTACTATTCATAAAAATTGATTTATAGAAAAATAGACATATGTAGAAGATAAAAATTTAAAATAAAAATAACAAGATAATCATAAAGTAATCATTCTTCATATGTTTGACACGTACAATTTTTTAAATTATATTTATCAATTGTCTGATTTATATTGTTCTAGTTAATTTATTTTAACTCTACGCATGCGGTCAAAATGATACCAACATAAATAATTAACAAAATGTTAAATATATTAATAATTAGGAATAAGAAGCGCGCATGATAGATAAAATATATTATTGATGTTTTGATATTGAGATTTTGTAGTTAATGACTGGAGCAGAAGGGAAAGAAAGCTTTCTCTTTCCTATATTCTTTGGGAGTCTGAGAAGGAAAGAGTTAGAAAACTTTCAGTGCAATAGATTTGAAGAAATCAAAGTTGCGAAGCAATAAGCATGGATGGTTACCTAACGTTCCCTACTATCTCAAGCAACGCACAACTCCACATGCTGCTTGCTTCACGGTTCACCAATTCCAAACTTGACACCAAAACATTTTTTTTTTATCAAATATAAAATATAAAGAAAAGACTTTCCATGGCACATGGCATCACGTGCCATTTGAATTTTAGTCAGATCCGTATAAATCTGCCTATAGTTTGTCATATAGAAAGTTCAATCAATTGATTTTTATTGTCATATGTACAAAGCTAATGGAATCAAATATTCAATATCTTAAGCTTATCTAATAAATTTGAGCTCAATTATCTTTCACCCCTCTCAACAGTAAATTTTAGTATTTTCCTTTGATACCACCACTCATCGCTTAACCAAGCACAATTTTTTAAGTTCACCATTGCTGTTATTATAATGCAAATTCATTGTTTTATAATTTTTTCCCCCCAGATTCATGAAAATTTTATTTCTTAAAAAATTTAATATTTTTATCATTAAATTATTTTTATATTAAAATTTAAATTTTATTTTATTTATTTATTTTAAAATTTTTTTAAAAATAATCTAATATGATAGGAATGGCCTGAAAAAAATTTCCCATTTAAAAAAAAAATCAGATCTAACATCTTGAAAAAAAAAAAAAAGGCAAATTGGATATTTAAATAAAACCGGAGAGATAATATTCGAAAGGAAGCATGGCGGAGAGGAGTAAATGCGAAACCGGACCAAGAAGTGCGATCCGAAACTTACGTTGTTCGGAGGAGCACGGTTTTGCTTTGTCCCGATATATCTTCTCACTCCACATGATCATTTTCATTTCATGCTCACACTCTTTCTTCCTTTCTTCTTTGTCTCCCTTCAAATGCATAAGTAATACTGTTACTTCATTCTAATTCCCATCAAATGCTTCTTGTTTCTGAGTTCAAATTTCAACCACAATCAGGCAAGTTATATCCTTTTACCTCTTTCTTCCCTCCTTACCCGGCAAAAAAAATTGAAATCCAATATTTATTACTGAACTTAAATTTTCAATCTTAGCTTTTCTGTCATCTTACTTTTTGAGTTTCGTCCGTGAACATTTTTTACGAGAACAAGAGCTTTTGTTTTTCTCCGAATTCTTTACAGCTGGTCGAGTATAATTCGATAATGTCGGATGCAAATACACCTGTAATTAATGACCTGAGTGTTTGATTTAACGTATGGTTTTGAATTTTCTTTTCGTTTCAACTGTTAGATAAGCTTTCAATGTGATTGGACCTTAAAGATACCTTTTTATTCTGACTGCGATGACAATTTTACCTTCATTTTTTTTTTTCTGGGCAAGATTGTGTTAATATTTTGTTGAAGTTTTGTTATTATTTGGTCTTGAGATAAAATATGCCTATTTGGCTTTATATCTAGTTCATGCTCCTGGTAATACGTGTGATTTGATCAGAAAAACAATGCTTCTGTGTTATCTGTTCTTGTTTTAGCCACACATGGCCGGTTGTTATTAGTCTATCGCTTTAAATGAATCCCGATTTGAATGTTAATTTGAGTTGCTATACATGCTTTAAATTTATGTATTACAGGCATCTTACGTATAGCGTTAGTTATTATTGCCGCCATTATGATTTATTTGATGTAATAAAACGTATTTGTTATCCCACCACAGCTGCCTTTTAGGTACTATTCTGCTATTATATGAAAAATTGAAACTTCAAAGGCAAATTGTTGGTCTGTCGAACTTTGGTGAGTGTATTGGTAAACCGGCTAAGTTCTTCCCCATGGAAGCACAGACGTTGCTTTCTAATGGTGGTATCATTCGCCTCCATTCATTAGTAGGATTTTATGAATGGTCCAGATGGGCAAAAGTCAAAATTTTCATTGCAATTAGTAGGTGTTTAGACTATGGGGTATCTGCAATTCTGTGTTCTGCGTCAGAAAAGACTTGGGATTTGATATATTGGTAGTTTCAGTGTATCAGATGAAAACAATTTGTTGAACTCCCTCTATTAGGGTGAACCTATAACTAAAATATACCTGACTTGTATTCATCCTGGATTTTTCATATAACGTTGGATCAATTCTCTATGATAATTGAATCCAATGCGGTTTTTTCATTATTTTTCTGGTATATCTTTGCTGTTTTATCTTCATTTTAGTCTAGCCACTGGCTCATGTGAAGAAAAATTCTTAATTGCTTGGATATTACTTGGTTTTGGTTGCAGTAATCGAAGCTAGATGAGAACAGTGTCCATGTTGTTTTCATCATTGCAAGTTCCAAGATGCAGAATACATAGCTTAGCTAATTATTGGGATGAAAACTTCCACAGTTTGCGTAAGACTTGTGGAAAAAACTCTACCATTAGGCTGCTTGGTTCTAGAATTTATGGGATCGACAGAGGGCAAAGTAAGAAGTGGAGTCGAAGACCTGTAACTACAAAAGCCGAAGGAAGTAATCAAACTACCAGGAGCACCAAATCAAGAAGTATCAAGCATGAAACTTTGAGTGACACAATTTTAACAAGTGCCACAGCACATGTAAATAAAACACAGCTAAGTCAATACCAGGAAATTCAATACTGTGACATACAGCAAGAGATTGCTCAGAATAAAGATTTGTCTAGTTTAGTCACTGTAATTGTGTTTGATTTGGAAACTACCGGTCTTAGCAGAGTGGAGGAAAGAATTATTGAGATCGCACTTCGAGATCTTCAGGGTGGCGAGAACAGCACTTTCCAAACTCTTGTGAATCCTCAACGCTATGTTCCTAATTCACATGTTCATGGCATTACAACTCGGATGGTGAGCCGGCCTGAAGTTCCAAGGTAATCTTATTCTCTATGGCTTGTAAGTATATTGAGTTCCTTGGATTATTCTTAAGTTTGCAAAACTAAGCCTTCCACTTTATCTTTTCAACACTACATCATTGTGATCTTCTAAATTTCTCTGTAGGATGGAGGACCTGATTCCCATCTTACTGCAGTATGTTCAAAGCCGTCAGAAACCTGGGGGATATGTGTTGTGGGTTGCTCATAATGCTCGCTGTTTCGATGTACCCTTCATCATTAATGAATTTAGTCGTTGTTCTATGGAGGTTCCTCGCAATTGGCTGTTTGTGGACACCCTTCCTTTAGCACGTGAATTAATGAAGTCAGGAGGTCTCTCTCTCACTCACATACACATGTGACACTCAGACACAGACATACTGATTATTTAGAGTAGCTTTGCTTGCACACATTATATCTCAAACTTGTGCACATGGCACCACTTGAGTCAAACTAGTCCCATAAATAGGTAGGGTTAGTTTGATTCAAATTGTGCCATTGTGTAAGTTGGAGAGACAATATGAGAGAGATATGTATGCAAGTAGTATTTTTTGCTGTAGTTATGAAAACCTTAACACTGTCCTTGTCAACAGGAACAAAACTTTCTTCAACATCTCTTGCTGCCCTTCGTGAGCTCTACAGAATTGAAGTGGAAGGCTCAGCTCATAGGGCCATGGTAGATGTGAACACATTGTCAATGATACTTCCAAGGTTAACTTTTGATCTGAAATTGACCATCTCTGACCTCGTCCAAAGATCTTTCAAGGAATCAGATTTGATGAACTCTAAGAAGAAAAAGAATTCAAGCTAGGAGCATCCTGACAGTGTTTTGTTGTAATACTATTTGTTGTAACCAAAAATTAATTTTTTAGCATTGGACGATCATTGTGTTGACAGATCCTTACATTCTGCAGCTGAAGGAAAAGGAAAAATAAACACAAGGGCTCATACTATAAGGTAGGTCTGAAACTACCAAAAGATCAATGACAAGAAATATTCATTCATCAGCGTTGTAGTTTGGAAGGCAAATTGATATGGGGGAATCAGTAAGCTTGTAAATGAAGGAGAAACGAAGTATTACTGTAAATTTTAATTTGTACCCTCTCAGTAAAATTTCTGATTTGAACTCTCGTTTTAGAGAATTGTTGAATTGGTTGTAATGAAAGGCATCACGGTAGATAGAAGGAAAAAAAATTCCCCTTTCAAATTATATCAGCTTGAAAAGCCTTGAGAGAACGAACATAATGGAGTATCAAGATTTAGTGGTCTACGGATTCCAAATTGGTATAGGATGCTTTGCTCTGTACCAAGGTTTCCATAGCATTTCTAACTGGAGATCTTGATGCTTATTTGGGGGTCACTAATAACATTTGACATGAACTTCCAGAAGTAAACCAAGTAGCAGATAGTTTTAGATCCTTATGAAGGCAGTTTTTATAGGCTTGAGGTATATATTTTTCATAATTTTTTGTACTTTTTCTTTTTGTGCAAATTAAAATTTTTATAGACAAATTTACAAAGTATAAAAATTGCATTCTTGTAAACATACAAATAATATATCTATGGAAAGTTATCATGAATTTTTCACGTAACTCAGAAAAATTTGTGATTAATAAACTCTAATTTTTATGAGAACATACGCAAGTGATTTCCTGCTAATTTGAAATTGTGGATAGTGGCAACTGGGAAGTTCGAACTATGGTGATTGGTGAGAGTCTGCGAAGTGTAGTTCCGTTTAGGGTATCAGATCCATAAGTACAGACTACAACCCCTTACCAAGGGTCCTTGTTAGGAAAGAGAGGCCCAAAAGTGCAAGAACATAGACCCACACGCGAGGATGGGGGTAACTTTGGTTCGAAAACCAAAAAAGTATTGTTGCTTTCGTTGAGAGTCGAACTCAAGACCTCCCGCTTACTAAACGGGTGCTCTAACCAACTGAGCTACGAAAGCTTATTTTTCTTCTAGTTATTTTATTTACTAACCTCTTTCTTTTCGCTAATAGCATTGCGAGATCCTCTCTTTACCCCTTTTTTTTTTTTTTTTGAGTGATCATTGTTGCTCAATTGTCCACTCGTAAGTCGGCCATTTATATCGTAAACGGTTTGCCTTTCTCAATCCTTTCTTTTAACATCCAAATATTAATCACGAAGAACTCTGGGAAATTCATGCGTATGAAAGTTACTTCAGATGCAATATAAGAGCGCATTCACCATTTCATCAGCCAAAGGATAAGAGAATGCAACTAATGAGGCTGTGCTTTTATTGGCTAAAATATCACAACCCTTGCTGATTATTTCTTTTTCTGGTAGGCTGGGGCGATCCTATTACCTTCTCAAATATTGACTTCTATAGCCCATCTGATTTGCCTTAAAAGTTAGACCATAATGATGTCCATGTCAATGTATGGAAATGTCCATCCTGAACACAAACTTTCACTTCCAATTAACATACAAGTCATTTCAATTATATACTCGAAATATTGGATACAAACAAAATTCTCGTTGCCTCTAGAAACACAAGGGGATCCAGGACAGAAATGCCGGAGAAAATTAATATGCAGAAAAAAGAAAAAATAAAGCAAGTACATAATTTAGCACAGGCCCCAGGCAAATACACTATAGGAAATCAATGTAACTTCCTCTATACATTTTCTGGCCATATGTACCCTTTACTGCTGATCTTGAAGTTCGCCAACCTCATGATTGATCTCTCTTCCACCCAACCTCACATTGCCACCAATAAAAATGTAAAGAATAAACAAGGTCTTTTCATCAAGCAGATGCAGCTGACCTAGTCTAAAACTCCTTGGTCTTCTCTAACTAAAATTGAATAACTAATTGCGAGCAGGCAACAAGCAGCATCAATGGAGGGAGATCACACCAATGAGAAATAATCAGACTGAAAAGAAAAACCAAATGTTCTTGTACATCAAAAAAATATCTCCTTAAGGACCAAGAGAACCAACATAACGAAGCACATGATAACCAGCACCGTAGCACACATTACCATCCCTCCTTTTTTTTGGGTTCTCTCTGCCTGCATGTCCCATAAACCTCATGATTACATAATGTGAAATACCGGGATAAAGAGAATGATATACTGAGGAAAATAAGGAAGCCTGAAAGGATGAAGTAAGGGAAGTAGGACCAACCTTCTGCAGCTGTTTAAGGCCATCCTCAACTGTGGTTGCAACATTCTGAATGTTGTAGTCTATTCTATCAACTATGGTTCCCTGTATAAAAAGGAAGTCAATTTCTAAATGTCATGAACTTGAGAAAGTTGTGGATTCACTATAAAAGGAAGTTATCTGCTGACCTGATCTATCACTAGTACTGATAAATCCTTCATAATCTGAGCAAGCTCGTTCACAGATTCCACTACCTATAGAAACAACAAATGAGTCATTTTTAGTTCTTCAAGATAACAGAATCAATTTAATGTAATAACAGTGAATACTTGCCTGTTGGATCTCTCTTTCTCTTTCCACCGTGAATGCTTCACTTTTTTTAAGCTTGGCCATCTGATGCTCATTAAATACCTAAAATTCAATTTTTTTTTCCAATTTATTTCAGTGACAAATTGAGTTAGGAAAATTCAAACATTTGTGAAAATTTGAAACTCAAAGACGGAAGCCATTCACAATGAGAATGACAATACAGATGATAAATTATGTCCATTAATGTTTCTACTTAATCAGTAGACAGGATAAGAACTAAGTAAACCACCAAATTCATCCTCAAAATATTAGGTTGGCATCAAATTAGTCCTCAAAGTTTTCCTACATCATTTGAATATTAAATTGTATAAAACACTACATTCATTTACCATAATTCATAAATTACATCAAATGAGTCCTAATTCAATGTAATTCCATTCACATGATACTTAACTGATGCAATTGTAACTTTCAGGACTAACTTGACATCAACCTAATCTTTTGATTGTGGATGAATGTGGATGTTTACTCATAAAAAGAAAAAATGAAAGAAAAAGGAATGGAATAAACAACATACCATATTGTCTAAATCATCATCTTCAAACCTGGATTTACTTCCGTTTATGTTCATCTCTAAATCAACTCCATCTTGGCCCTGCATCATAATAAAGAGATTATAAGGAAATATAATCCTAATGCAATGTGTGTGTGTGTGTGTATTGATATAGGGAGCATATTAAGTAAGAGGAGTATTTTAATATGAGAGGTGAGAGGAGAGGAAAGGAGAGAATTGTGTAAATCAGATGGCCAGGATTAAGACATGATTAAAGGTCACATGATCATTTAAAAGAAGTTACATGACTTTATGTTTTAATTCTAGCCATTGATATATAGATCTTATGACCACGATTTACTCCTCTCACTTGATATGCCTCCTATATATATATATATATATAGATATATATATATATATATATATATATAGAGAGAGAGAGAGAGAGAGAGAGAGAGAGAGAGTGGCAACAACACAATTTTTAGTAGTAAATTTATAATTTTTCTTGATGACACAAGTTAGAATATACTTCATCAACTCTTCAGTATTAACTGCAGAACATGAATATCTGAGACTTATTGCTACTAATAGAAGGAAAGTATTAAGATATGAGGGATGCAGATTTGTGCAGTAAACTAAGCTCAGAAATGAGTATAGAATTTTGTAAGGTAAAATCAATGGAGTTGTATTTGCACAGCTATAATACTTTTAGTTTAGTAAATTCTTGTCATCAATAAGTTATGCCACTTTAAAAGTAAAGGAGAAAGCTTTTCCCTCACCTCTTTTTGCTGCCTGAGGCGCTTCAAATAAGTTGACTGTTTTTTGCGGAGCTCTACAGATAGGTTCTGAAGGTCAGTAGCAATAGAACGCTGCAAAAAATATACACAAACATAAAGAAAATTTTTAACGAATTTACAACCAATAGAAGAAAGCATATGAAATGTGTACCTTTAATAGTAAATATGTAAAAGTGGAAAGCCAAAGTGCTACATAGACTCAAATTTAAAACTTTCAGACTAAAGTAGAAGATGGGCAATGATAAACATATTGGACCAGTGATGCAGGCTTGCTTCATTCTCGCATGGTCACTTAGAATAGAAAGGAAAAAGAGAATGTCAAAAGTTCACAAGTGACATAGAATTTTGCGACAAACAGAAAAAACCCTAAGAATGATTGCATAATAAGCATAGGCTAGTGGTAGCAAGAATATAGGGTGGATGGAGCAGAACAGTAAATCATTCTCTCCTTTTCTTCCAGGCCCTCTTCATGACAACCTTCTGATTATTTGAGTTCCATACAATCAGATCAAAACTATAAGGAAGTCTAGAACAAGATGCCAGGAAATCACAGCCTTAGAGATGTCAAACATATTCAACATGATGCCGACAGTAGTTTAATTTTTTCATAGTTGAGTACTTTCTCCTTATGGGAAGGTGTGTTTAGAGGGATTTGACTCAGTTCTTCAGTGGGCATCAAGTAACAGCATATTGCACCATAGTATGATTTTCATGTACAGTTCATGAAAAGACCATGGAGCTTTTAAGTTGAATAAAAAAGCCTTCTTAAGGCAAAAAAGAAAAGCCATTATCCAAATTCTGTATCATGTGACAGCTCTGCAATAATACCTGCACATTTTTCCTCACATTTGAATCCTCTGAAGGTCCAGTCGCAGCAAGTCTCTGTAGTTTCCTCTCTGATCTCTTTATTAAATTGGTTATCTCATGTGTGAGAGCCTCAATTGCACGTTGGTCTTCTTTACCATCCCCAAATGATGGCATTAAGGCCTTTGCATGAGCCTTGGTTAACTCTACCATCTTTGTGCGTGCACGTTGGATATTTGCTGATATTTCTTCAGATATATCCACCCATGCAGGAGGTAGTCCTACTGTAAGTGGACCCTTGCTGCATCAATTGAAACAATCAGTAATCTACCGGCTCTACTATGAATCAAAACATGCATAAATATCAAACTTAAAAAGAAATGTCATGCATGAGTGTTTTTTTTTTTTTATAAGGTCCAAAATCAGAAGACGAAAATATTCTTCTTCAATAAACAAGATATACACTACATATCATTCATTTGTCTGTTTATTGAATAAAAATTCATTTTCATAAGAAAGCAATAAAAGGGGGAAAAAGTTTATCTTTCCGACCCTTCAAATGAATCATCTAACTTGATGATATACCGTGAAGTTCTCAGTGCAGATTACCATTTTTTCTCATCCATATATTCAGTTCAAAGCTCCTCCAACCTGGTTACAAGACTTGTAAAGCAAAACTTGATTTGCATTTCAGCCGTAAATAAAATGTTGCAGAAATTTACACTGCCTCCACTACAGTGACATAGATCGCAATCTTGATCTACAATTGCCGATCATACGTTATTTGGACTATCAGAGTGATTGTGTAAGCAGGTTCAGAAATGCTCTACAGGAACACCACCCGAAAGTGATTATTTCACATCAGAGCGCATCCATTCGGCAAAGCTATCTTCCGATAACTATGAGCATAATTAAGGTCGTATACATGGGATTTCATACTAATTATAACAAATCTTATATCCACTCCTAAAACAACTAGCAGAATCAAGTAAAACTAAATGTGAGCACGCAGCCCAAACAGCTCGTTGTACACATGAAACATCGACAATGAAAACACTTTCAACGTCTCTATTTTCCTTATTTGATCCATATCGGAGATATAGAATTATAACTTTTCAGATAAACAGTGAGATCTGCGTGTGGGAGAGAAAGGAGCACCTTGAATTACCAGGATCCTCGGTACTAAGAGCAGTGTAAGACCGATTCGGATTTAGAAGCGATGTACTGACCAATTCGATGACCGGACCACCAGAAACGGCGGAACCAGTCGACTGCGCTTGCGAGGAGCTGGACGGAACCCGAACACTCTTCAAAGCATCTCTGTACTTTCTATAAAGCAAGGTCCGATTCCTGGTCGCCATGCAGAGCTGAAATAAAGATTGAAAATCAGAGTTTCGATCTGAATTCTGGTAATTAGCAGGAGGAAGGCTTTGTCGTAGTCGAAGTCTCGAACAAGAGAAACTACAGAACGAACATCACGTGATCTAGGTGATGAAGAGTTGGACGGATGGACAGTCACGTGACCTTTGGAACTGCTGGCTGATTGCTTGCTTTACTACAATTCATTCGTTTTAATTCACTGCTTTAACGAGAATATTAAAAATTTATTAATTATAATGAAATTTAATAAGTTCATTATCACACGTATTAATTTTTATTGTAAACTCTAGAATGCAGGGTTAATGCGCAGCAAAATTTACTTGCAAAATATAAGTTAATTTAGTTATAATTATTTATTTATAATTTAAAATAATTTATAATAAAATTAATACATGTGAATAAAGTGTATAAATCATAAATTATTTTTGTGTAATATTTTAAATTATGAGTGAGTAAATTAAAATTATGATTTTATCAAATATAAAGAAAATATATTTTTTATTATTTTAAAATAGATAAAATTAATTATTATTATTATTATATATAATATCTAAAAATGGCTATAAATAATATTTGTGCAACTAGTGTTTTATCATTATTCAAATGTTAGAAACTTCCAGTGTTTATCAACTTAATTTCATTGACTTCATTGGCATTAGATAGAAAATTATTAATCAACAATTTCATCAATCGTGATATATTTAGAAATTTAGGACTTTTTGACATATTTTTCACACTTTCTTTATTTCTTTTTTTTTTTCCAAAATATGTTGTTGTGTTGATCCTTTTATTTTTTTTTATCAAAAGAATTTTCATAGGAACATTTTTGTAAATGAAAAATCATTTTCTTTTTTCCGACAAGATAAACGCTATTACAATAAAATTCCACCCTGACCAGACCTTTCATTATTCATTCACATGTAGGAAAAGGATACTGAATTAAAATCCTGCCACTAAAAATGACATTATTTAATTTTAAAAACAAAAACATGTTAATGACACTGTAAATTCCACTAGATAACTGGACTTGACCTCTCCGGAGGCGGTCCATGAAATCTTGAAATAAAAAAATTAAAAAAAATAATAAGATTATACATAAACTGGAAATAAGGAAATTGTAGCTGTTTCCTTTGCTGTATTGGTGAAATTGGGTGGGAGAAGAAGCAGCTCATCAACATCTTCCTTCTCCTTGTTCACTTCCTCGACCCCTAAATCCTCCCTTCTCTCTATCATCTTCATTTTCAGACCAAGCGGTGCCAATTCCTTCATTCTCGGAGTTCTCGTTAGATAGAATCATAGAGAAGTATCCTTTTGTAATTCAGCAATATTACACAGGAAGAGCTATGGATGCTGATTCATCTTGGGCTGTTCGTCTCTCGTCTGCCTCTAAGCGATATCAATCAGCTCTTCAATCCCGATCAGGTTTACTGTATTTCAATTTTCCGTTCTTTCATTTGGTACTTAATGACTACTGTCGGATATATTTTTTACCGAATTCAATTTTTCCTTTTTTAGCTGACGTTTTTCGATGGCTTCGGTGCGTACCTGTTGAATGAAAAAAAAAAAAAAAAAAAAAAAAACTTTGCTTCAGACACATTGGCAATTATTCTTTTCATTTTTTGGGCCGAAAGGGGATGTATTTTTATATTCTGAAGAGAAAAAATGCAAATGAAAAGAGAGGGAACTAAAAATTTGGTATTTTTCTCTCACTCATTAGTTCACCGAGCTTAAGAGTTAAGACCACTGTTATACTTGCAAGTTGCTTCTCTAATAACTCTCGTCTTCAGATTTATTCGACTGCTGGAAAAGTATTGGATTCATAGTTCATACAATGGCCAATTCTTAAAGAAGATATGAAACCGCTATTTGGTGTTCTATTTTATCTTCCCAATGATAGTCGTAATGAACAATGAAAAATGAGTTTGTGAATTTATGATCTTAGTCAGCTAAACTAGCTTTTAAATTAAATCCGAGCCATTTCAAAGTTGTTGGGTTTACTGGAAGAGATTGATTTGCAAAGTATAAAATTCTCTTTCCCCCATCGTTCTCTTCTCTTGCACTTACTGATGTGTCGTTGTGCAAATTTAGATATGTTCATGGGTTTTGAAGATGATGGGGATGATGACATAAGGGAGGAGTTCATTTGCCCATTTTGTTCAGAGTATTTTGATATTGTCGGGTTATGCTGCCACATTGATGAAGAGCATCCCGTGGAGGCAAAAAATGGGGTATGACTCTTTCATATATCGTCATATGACTTTTCAAGCAAGTGACTAACAGGTTTTCTAGTATTTACTGCCTACATTTAGTTTCCATACCGTCATATGACTTTTCAAGCAAGTAACTAACAGGTTTTCTAGTATTTACTGTCTACATGTTGTTTATTTGGCACAAGGTCTTAAAGATACTTGTTTTCTCATATCTTTGTTCTAGGCATCTACTAGATAAGGTAGGCTTAAGTGAAGTTTTAGTTGATCCATATGGTCACTGCTATTAACAACCAAGGCTGCCCTATTCATCTAACAGACAACAATATGTTGGATTTAGGGCATCTGAAAAATTGAGCTGGTTGCAGTGATTTTCTCGTGTTGATGGTCAGGAGATTCTGTATCTGATATTTTAAGAGTGATGAAGTTTCTTGATTTCAGAGTGTTATGTTGATTTCTTTCGGTCTTATCAATGCATTCATGTAATTACTAATTAATGAAGTGGTCAGTATTAGTGACTCTGGTGAATAGGTGTCCAATTATGTATATTGTTTAAACATTTAACATGGAACTCATTTTATGTTTCACTGTTTGATTCATGGAATGTAGAATTTCAAGACAAGATCTTGATTTTTATTTTTTATTTTTTTGCTTGGAAAAAAAAAGAATATTTGTGCTGATTGTGTCATTCCTGTATGCAGGTATGCCCAGTTTGCTCATTGAGGGTAGGGGTTGATATGGTTGCACACATAACTGTACAGCATGGAAGTATATTCAAGATATCCTTTTCTTTTGAGTGAATAATCGTCTATGCCAAGTGCCAAGTCTTGAGTTGTCATGAAAGGAATCTTTTCTCTCTGAGTGAAAATGATTTGTTTGAGGATTTAGTAATTCTACAAATATTTACATAATCAGAAATGTTGCATAATATTCAAGGTACTTGAGTATATGTATCTCCACTGTGGCTTTTGATGAAGAGCAGAGTTGTTTAGGTTACAGAAGATAATAAAAATTTATATTGACTCGGCATTCACACGTGCTAGTTGCTACTAAAGCTTATGGTTATCTATATGCATAGATCATTAATTTCTGGTTAGCCCTGTCACAGACTACTTGTGATAAATCCTGTCTGAGTTTCAGTAACCTTAAATTTTGAGCACACTCTTCTACTATGTTGAAACTGAACTCTCACATTTGCCAGTTATATGTACATAGATACCTATTTCAAAGTAAGACCAGCTTAAGAAGTTTTTCCAGTTGTTTGCATTCTAGGTCATTCTTACGATACTCTTTCTACTGCTCCTGTTGAGTGTTTACTAAGACTGGGATGCAATGATTTTATTACAATTTTCTAGAATTCCTTAATAATTGAGTACATGCAGCGCAAGAGGAAATCGCGTAAAGGTGGATCTTATTCAACACTATCTTTATTGAGGAAGGAGCTGCGAGAAGGAAATTTGCATTCTCTTTTTGGCGGGTCCTTATGTATAGTCTCCTCATCTAATGCAGCACCTGATCCATTGTTGTCATCATTTATCTTGCCTGTAGCTGATGAACTTGTCAGTTCTCAGCCTCACTTGCCTACTGAAACAAGGTCAACCAAGAAAATTTCAGATGATATTGTTTCAAAACGGTATGTCTATTGTATTCATCTGTTTCTATTTTATATGTTTTTACAATTTTTTCCCCACATCCTTTTCATAGGATTCAACATATTTGGATTGGATATGTCACCCTGCACCCATAATACATGTTCTGGTAGAATAACAAAGTTGATAATCTCTTATCGATATAGTTATATTTTGAGTTTTTTTTTTTTGTCTCTAATAATGTGCATACTTAGTTGAATGTCGCAATTTCATCCATTCTTAGTGAGGAATATAACATGCTCAACACAGTTTTGGCAACTCATACCCAGGATCCTTAGTCACATATATAGCATGTTCTCAACTACCAATGATGATAATTTAGGATTATATTTAATGTTTAAAAAATGATATCATTGGAAGTATTAGGTCTGTGTCTGGGCAGTGCACACCTGGAGAACTCCAGATCCTTGGATTGCAAACCAATCAATGCATTTTTCCCTGATAAGGGAATGTGTTCTAACAACACTGTCTACTTGAGCTTCTAACATGTCAAATATGTTATGTTCAGGGATGTAGAGTCATGTACCCTGTCTGTCGAGGATAAGGAAGAGAGGTCAAAACGATGTGAATTTGTTCGAGGGCTGTTGATGTCCACCATACTTGATGACAATTTATAAAGAGAAGGGTGTTGTTCATCAGGATGGCTGCTGCATTATCTAGCTTAATTCACAGCAAGGAGCACTGCAACCTATGATTTGTGTAGTGAAGCTGTTAATGTATTTGGTCAGATAGTGGAATAAGGTGTAGAAATGAGTGTAACTTATGCTGTATGTGAACTGGAGTTTTCATGTCAAAATTTTAAATTATCCTTTAATTTCAGGTCGTTGAGGTTGAATGGAAAAGAAAAGGTTCGTTTGATACTGCAGCTAATATTTGCGTTATGTTTGGAGTACCTGAAAAAGTCAAAAGAGGATGCTTCAACTTGTCTTAAACCCTGGTGCAAAGGTTTTTTTTATTAGAATGCGAATTCGATCCACAAGTCGAGAAAGTTAACCATCCAGTGAACTGCGCAATAAATAACTCGGGGAAAAGTTACACCTGCCACGATCATCAAAGTGCTTTACACGCAAGCAGATCCTGCGGTAGAGACTGTTCCTTTAAGAAAGTCTGGCAAATACGAGTCTATACTACTTTTCAAATCAATTTTTTATTGAGGATAAAGACGAATTCATACATGCAGGTGAGATTCACACAAATGGAACGCAAATGATTTTTAGATATGCACGAGTAATGTTTTTTTAAGAAGAATCTAAATTAGAATTTCCTGGCAAAAGTCTGCATTCAATTTTGTTTTTCAATCACATAGGAGTTTCTTAGTACAACTTAAGATGTTATCAGATGATAAAAAACCTAAGGATGACATGACCATTGACCATAAGGATCACCTGGTGAAGGTGCAAATAATATTGATGGCGGCTTGACCCTTCTGGGGATAGGACATTCTAAATCATGAACAGGGCAAATGTTTATTGGCTATGATATTCAGGAGCAAGATGATAAAAAATCTCAGGCAAAAAATTTATCTTCTGATAATTAAGGACGAATTGAGGGGAAATAGGCAGGACGATTCGACCAAAAGTAATCCATAACTTTTTTCATTAGTGAGCAAAGAATGAAAAGGCAGCTCCCTTTCAAACGCTACAGTGAAATTCTTTTTAAAAAACATGTAAAATATCATTTTATCCTTTTTACCTTTTCATTTATTCGGATTTTGGCCAGAGTAAAGTACACTCTTTGTAGTATTTGAAACAAGAGTAAACAGAAAAGAAAAAAAAAAATTGTGGATGTATAGAATGTGCACACAGCACTGATAATAAATGTTATTACGTTAAACTTATGGAAAATTGAATTTATAAAAAATAAGTTCTCCACAAATTTTTCGAAAAATGCTCAACTTTATTTGATTGACAATGAAAATTAAAAATTCTTACAAAAAAAACTCTTCTTATCTGAAGAAAAAAAGAACCTTTTTATATTTTATGAAAAGTAAAAATTTTACAACAAATTTTATTTTTTCTGCTTTTTACCAATGTGATCAATCAAATAACACACTCATATATTATTTTTCAGAAAATTATATTTCCCACGTAATTGTATGAACATAATATTACTTATGAAAAAAAAAAAGTGTTGACTCCGGTTGACTGTGATCCATTAAAAGTAAAGCCTTGTACATGTCTTTGAGCCTGTTTCTCACTTAATGGAGTACGAATCATCACTCATCAATGAAGCATATTTGAATCTCTCCCCCTTTAACCCTTTTTTCACTGTATTTCTCTTTCGCCAGAGCCTACTATCACCATAGCCAGAAGTCATTCTTCATCAATTTCTCTAGAGTTACTGTCTTCAATAAGTTCAAGAACAAATACATAAGGAAACCTTTTCCATTCAGTGTTACTGAATCATGTTCATAAATGTATAAACAGGTAAATGACATGTTCTTGTCTTCTCTAAATCCTAACAAAATGGCGTGCCTCTGGACACATTGCAATAATGCCTAAAGACCTAATCTTAACCACTGTGATGACATTCTTGTGTCCATAATTCTCTTCACCACATCTCCTACAAATGAATCGAAGCAAGCTGAGCAGCAGCCTTTAATCAGACTCGTTTGTCCAGCAGCCATGAGTTCGATGTGGGGACAGGCAGATGGCGGAGGCACAGTGCAAACTTCACTCTTCTTGTGCTCGAGACCACACACAGCTAGTATGGTGTGTGTAGAACTCCTTGCAATGTCCTTGAAAGTACTGTGGCCTGAATCAATGAAACGAGAGCAATTTGAAGAATTCAACAAGGTGAACAAAAATTGCCTATGCAAGAATCACGATGGAACCTTATCTCTGACTAATTAAAAATAGATGGATAGGTAAATGCAACTAACATAAAAATTATGTTCACTGACCAGGAATTCTGTCAAGAGTTCTCTCAGCCTCAACAACTACAGCGGTAAAATAAACTATTAGTAGCTGCTAGATATAAAAGTTGACTCACCTAAATCAGAATCTCGTGACAAGCTCTTCAAGTGGCTTTTTACCGTTGTCTTCAACTGTTCCTTTGCAGTGTGAAAGTTACTCTCTTCTCTGACCACATGATATATGCTATCATCAGTAGCAAAGTTTGATCTGCTGCTAAACTGATGAACTTGTTCAAAATCTGATACTGGGGGTGTCCCCACAAGCCCAGGCCACAAAGCCCCATTCACAGGTCTGTTGGCTAAAGTAGTTGAATCTTGAACCACCTGTCTTCTCGAATTGCTTATTCTCATAGAGAGGAGATCCCCATTCTGCATTACAGGGGGGGCATTGTTGGATAGTCTCTCCTCAAAGAATGTGTGATATGATGTTCCCACATCCTGTGTCCTTTGCGCAGCAGTTACCCTATTTTGGTCAAGTTGAGAGGTATATAGGTTACCACTTGAACTGGTAGGTGAAATACCATTAGTTCTGCCAGTAGTAGAAAGAAGTTGTTGAATTTGGCGGTGTATCCATCGTCTCCCTGATAAAGTTGGTGCCCCTCCTACAGATCCTGGAGATGCTCCTTCGAGGCTTCTTCCAGAAAACCTAGACGATGAAAGATTCCCAAATCCTTGACTAAAGGATGCCCGGGGTGAAGACACCACATTGAGGTCAAAACTTTCTCGTACATGTAGTACAGGTGATGGTCTACCAGGCAAGTTCTGGATTGTCACCCTAGGATCAACTGCACGTTCTTGAACTTGGGAATTAGACGATCCCATAGCAACAGGTCGGCAACCTTCGCAATACCAATTGCCTTCTGGTACTTCCCGCCCAAGACCAACACAATATGTGTGTGCAGGTGAATCACAGAGATCACAGAGTAACATGAGGGCATCATCTCCACCTTGTTGGCACTCTGAACAAATAACATATTCATATGGATCAATGTAGCTCCTAAGTTCTTCCTCAGAGGGCTGATAAACCTGCATATATGAAAGTGAAACCATGTTCACCAGACTGGAACCAATTGAAGAATATGCAACACCAAAAGCACAAACAAGAGGAAGAATTCAAATACCTGATCACGCTCAGGGACTTGAAACACCACTTCTCTCAAATCAATTCCTGCAGTTGAACGTGCAGGCTTACTGATTGTTATGAATCTCTGCTTACACAAAGGGCAGCGAGATTCCACCTTTGCCCACTCCATAATGCAAGCAAAACAAAAATAATGAGTGCAACAACTGAGTACTCCGCGTACTCTCCTTTTATCTTCTTCAGACAAACAAATTCCGCACACCTGCTTCACCACCTCACTTTTTACATCCTCTACCTTTTCTTTGCCCTTTCTTACTTGGGGTTCCTCTATCTTTTCCTTACACTTACGACCTGGAGGCTTCCTTTGTTGATGATGAAGATCCTCAAAAACCCCACATCCCTCATTTTTCATCAAAACAGATGAACTCCTTAAGTTATTTCTCAATCTTCCACACAATTCCTGTGCTTCTCTCACCTGTTCTCTCTCTTCCTCTGAGATGGTATAGTCATAATCAGATAATCCTTCCGAATTTGAATCTACAACAAGCCTTCTCCTTTTTCTGGATGCTTTTTTCTTACTCTTGGTCCTGATGGTTGGGCCATTATCTACAAAATCACCCTCATCGGCACTTATCCTCCTTAACCCTGTATTCTTTCTTCTTTTCTTTCTCGAGGGCTTCCTGGCAACTCTAGTACTCCTCCGCTTTTTACATGTGGTAGAAGTCACAGAGCGTCTTCTCTTCGAAACTTTCTTGCGCACTCTAGTGCCATTAGTTTTCTTCTTTCTGTCCTTTAGTTCTTCTTCCTCATCTGAATACTCTTCTTCCTCAGGTGTGAATTCCTCATCTTCATCATAATCAAAATCCTCATCCTTCTCGTCCTCATCCTCGTCTCCTCCCTCATCCTCATCCTCATCATCTTCTTCTTCTTCTTCCTCTTCCTCTTCTAGTTTTTCTGCACATGTAATCCTTCCTCTCTTAATCTTCCGCCGACGAAAGTCACCATTTCTTGCCTTTGATCTACTAAAATTCCTCACTCTTTTAATTTCCTCCTCCTCCTCCTCCTCTTCCTCTACAAAACTATCAAAACCCTCCTCTGAAGCACATCCATCCAGAGAGGAGCAATAATCCTCTGAACCATCAGACACACCTCCTTTCTCATCTGAAACAACATAGTCCTCATCAGAATCATCAGAAACCCTTTCCTTTGACCGGATCCTTTTCTTGCTGCCAGCCTTTCCTCCCCTTACCATCTGTTCTTACAGACAAACAAACAAACAGCCAAACTCATTTATATCAGGACCTCAGTTAAGGATATAAGCATGATTTCGTTTCTCTTCCAAAGTAGCAAGTAACATCATATCAAATATCAATTAAATTATGAGATTCTTCAAACCAATTGCTTCCCGTTTAAGCCCAACTCAAAGGAGGTACTCAAATTATTACCACCTCATAAGGAAGCACCAACATTTAGCAATTCATCCTAATCCCGGATCTGATATAGTATGCATACATAACTAAAGAAATTAATTATAGAGATCCCAAAATCTGCTTCCTCATAAATTATGCGGGATTATGCCAGCTAAAAAAACAATAATCGATCAATCGCATAATCTAAAAAAATCGATCAGGCATCATCTCCCATAAATTTCAGCTGAAGAAAAGACATGAGAAATCAACATCAGAGAAATTGGGCTCAAAAAAAAGAAAAATGGAAAAATACCCAGTTGTAAATATTTAATTTTTAAATTGAAACACAACATGATGATTGGTTCAAGTGGGAATCTTCTAAACAGAGAAAAAAAGCAAGAGAGAAATAGAAAGAAGGAGGCGGAGAAACAAAGGAAATAGTACCTGAGAGAGAGAGAGAGAGATAGAGGAGGAACAAAGCACCGCAAACGATGAAAATCGTTTTCCAAATTCCTGAAAATGATTTTGTACGCTGCGGTTTGATCTGTGTCCAAACCGGAAGTCCTGCTTCCTATTGCATTACTTGATTACCTTGGGCCTATATTATGGTGCTTAGTGACCAGCCCAAATATGTGTGCTGTAGCCCAACATTTGATTGGTAAACTGGATTTTAAATTCTTAATTATCACAATATTTTTTTGCAACCTGTACTTTTTTGCAGAGTGAACAGAATAAAATGGAAATTAAATTAAAAAAAAAAAGGAACACCGGAGAGAAAATCAGACGACGTGCATGTTCACCATTTGGCATATAAGAGTCTTGGGATTTTACGTTGATGCCCTTGAAGGCCTGGGGAGTGGGGAGTTGCTGAACTGCATTGGGACCCGTTCTAGTAAGCGCATGAGGTGTGAACGACGACGTTTGACATTGGTAAGCACAATCAAGGACACGTGTAAGGTGGATTGTCCGAGATTGATTCAGTGGCGAAGAATCAAATGGCAGCTTCTTTGTTTGTTTGACGAATAAAAACGGCGCCCACCGCTTTTATGTCTGACGTTGGTTTGGGTTGATCGCGTGCCGATCATTCTTCTAATTTCAGGAAAATACTTATACTTTATCGTAACACTAAATTTTATTATTACTGTTTATTATTATAATTATCATGATTCACAGTAGAATAATGGATTATAAATATTATTAATAATTTTAAATAATTAATTATATATAATTTATTTTATATTTTATAATCTTTTTAATAATTAATTATATATAATTTATTTTTATTTTAATAATATAAAAATCATTTTTAATATTAAAAATATAATAAAAAAGAGAAAAATAAGATTTTATTATTGTTAAAGTAAAGATAATAATAATAAAAAAATAAAATAATATAAATATAAATAATTTTTTTATAATTATGATTAAAAAAATTATTCAAAATAATTTTTTATGTAATAAAATTTATTATTTTAATTAATTATTAAAATATTTTAATTGTTATATTAAATATTTTAATCAATAACTATATTTTAATAACTTTAATGTGTTAACGTTAGTGATGTGACATTAAAAGTAAAAGAATAATATTTTGCTTTATTAAAATATAATCACCAATAGTATTGAAATTTTCGGATGCAATCCCATTTTTCTTATTATATTCAATCAGAATTTTTTTTATTAAGAAATATTACCCCTGATGATAATGATGTTTCCGTAATTAAGCCTACAACATATCTTGGTTTTTCAATATTATCACCTGCTTTGAACCCAAATACGTGGATATTTCCATTAAAAGAAAAGAACCAAAATAGATAAATATTTATAATTTTAAGAATGAATCTGACAGATGTTAATCTTTGATTAATTAAGAAGTGGACCCTTAAGGCTTAACCCATATACCAAAAAGTGCAATGTATGAGATGGTGAAAGGCGTTAAATGTGATTAATCATTGATTTAAAATGTATGGAAGTATATGCTGGAAGCTGGAAAAAAGAATACTTTCAAGAAATTACTTAAATGTAAATTAATTATATGATAAAATGTCTTTTTTTTTTTTTTTTTAACCATTACACTTACACATTCAATCTCACAACCTTGACCTATGAAATTGATACCTTATGACTTGTGTGCATCCAAGAGGAAGGAAAATGAAAGTAATCGGTTTATGACTTTTCAAATTTCAACGATATGACTGGTTTGATGAATGATGTGGGTGGACTACTCTTTTTTTTTTTTTTTCTTCTTTTGATATAAAAGCTGATTTGAATGCTTTAGGCATGACACTTTACATTTATACTTTGTTGACAAGAAAAAAAAAGTGCATATTTCACAATTATACTCGAGAATGAAAGTCGTATTAATTTTTAAAATACACACAAAAAAAAGGGAGATGCTAAAATTTAATCATGATAGCTTACTAACTTTTAGTTTAAACTCAATTAGTGTAGAGCCGTACTAAACACATATATTTTAATTTATTTAAATAAAATACACTTTCTTCTATGAGCTGCATATATACAATTAAATAAGAAAAAATATGAAATTCTACCAAATTTTGATTATGTAATGGATGATATTATTAACCAAAAGTGGTGGAACAAAGTTTGAAAATAAATAGTCGAATTACACTCTATTAATGATCCAACAATCAAATATCTTAGAATTAAAAATTATATGCTAATAGTATTCAATACATATACAATAAATTTTTGAACACTTCTTTATTTGCAATGTTCATCAGTTGACCCTTTTTTTTTTTAATCACAAATTAGAACTTTAAGACCATTTCTATTCCAAACTTTTGACAATGTAACATATAATTGACGATAATTGAAAATTGATCTCGGTAGATAAAGATTGTCCTTAACGCTTATTGATTGTCATTGCAAAATAAACTTTTAAAGCAAATTGCCTTTGTTGAAATTTCAAAGGCAAACGTGAATCCAATGATATTGGGAGCATACACAGGATGCAAACAATGTCCCCGACTTTACTCTTTGATATAACTTTAACTTTCAATATATGTGATCCCAGTTCGACAGTCACTTATCTAGTCCAATTGCAAAGTCCTAATAATTGATCAAAATTTCTCATAAGCATAATTGGCACACCAACTTTTAGCTTCAATTCATGATTTAGAAGATCAGAAAATTTCAGAGTGTTCAAGTACTCAAGTAAATGTATATCAGCATGAGTATAAGTATTTACATCTTCTTTGCAGCATGTACCATTGCTCAAATAAATAATCAAATTTCTAGGAAGTAGAGATAGAATGTAATCATTTACCTTATCAATTATGTCATGTGTTGGTGCAAGAATAGCTTTCTCTTGTAAGTAGCTTCATTAAGATTTTGTAGAAAAGATGGATTTATGCTACTTATTATCGGTGAAAATGGATCATTGCTATCTTTGATGAGCATATCTTCTAGGATTTTAATTGTTACTTTTCCATCATTAGGTTCACTAGCACCACCATCTCTAATCTTCAAAATCTCTTATGAAAATTTTTGTATATCATCTGTAGACCTTTCACTTGAACTTGTCAAAAGTATCATGTTTTTTTTTTGGTCAATTTAGACACTTTGCAATGGTCCCATAAATAAGAAAAGTTAATAGTAGCATGAAGAACATCTTGTCTTCTACCTTTTGGAATAACTAGTAAAATCTGTCTAAAATCATCTCCATAAACAATCACCTTCCCACCAAATGATTGATGCAGATTGGATCTGAAAATCTAAGAATATCTCTAAGAGATCTATCCAAAACTTCAAAATATAATTTATTCATCATCAGAGCTTCATCTTAAATAATAAGCTTTGTTTGCACAATAAGTTTAATCATTAAATTTAGTTGACAAATATTACATATGAAGGACTCATTAACAGTTGTGGGAATACTAAACCATGAATGTGCAGTCCTACCCCCAAGTAATAATAGAGATGCAAAACCACTTGAAGTAATATGAAGAATAATTTGACCTTTTGGACGTAATCCAACAAATAGAGTTTTCCACAAGAAGGTCTTACCTGTACCTCTATACCCATATAGGAAGAATGCTTCACCTTCATTTGAAGAAACAATACTTATTATTTGATCATAGACATATTTTTGTTCACTTGTCATCTTTGAAAGGAATTCCGCATGCTCATTCATTAATTCAAACTTGTTGTAAGCCATTCATCAAGAATGAAATGGTTAAATGTTTCTACCTCATGAAAGTCATTAAGGAAAGGTATGGAAGGATAATCTTTTAAACTTTTTTAATTGATTTGACAAAGACGATATTCTTTGAATCGATCATCAATCATTTGAAAACCTGCAAGATTAAAAAGATCAAAACAATACTACTAGTGATGAACATGGCCCATTCTTAAATGCATATATGCACAAATTCAATAATGAACATATTACTTTAGAAACACAATGATAAATAAGATAAATTTTACTTGGATTCTTTTGGAGAGCTCTTTGTCTATACAACGCATCTTCAATTAAGATCTTCGAAGTTTTATTCCAAACAATCACTAGTTTGGCCATGCTATTAGACAATAAAAGAGTAGCAAATAGTTTTCTAAAATAACCACCACTTCCCCAATGACTTGCTTTAACTATAGCATCAATATACTCTTGATCATTATTAAGTATGCCCAATGCATAACAAGCCTATCTAAATGTCTTATGCTTAACACCATTCACAATTCAGATATCCTTGCAATTACTTGGACATTTGGATACTATTAGCAAAATTCTTAAGTAATACTCTTCATTATCAGAAGAAGGAATGTAAAACAACTATCTAATTGAAAATCCCCATTTTCTAACAATCTAATACTTGATAGGTTTTTTGAAAACAAATTTATTCAGAAATTCCTCATACATCAAGTCTCTATAAAATCCCAAATTTTTCCAAAACTTATTTTAGCAATAAAATGGCTTTTCGAAAAATTTGAAAAGGTGAATTGGTGAGAAATTGGAAATTTATGAATCTAGGGCTAAGAAAAGCTTAGAGGTAGCAAGAGTCAGCCATATGACTTTTGGGAATCCTTTGAAAAATTGGAAATTGATCATGAATGTCCAAGAAATGAAAATTCATATTTTTAAAATTTTATTTTCAAAAAAAAAAATAGAAACAAGGGTTACGGATAATGAATAAAAGGAAAATTATAGCCGTTATGAAGGCATTTAATTTAACTAATTTGTATTAAAATTTCATGATTTTTGAAAATTGATAAGTGTGTTAAATTTGGATTCAAATGGAAGAAATACGAAAAATAGAAAGGTGTTCAACTTATAAAT
>JANHAO010001703.1:0-31684 GCA_026873985.1 Saraca asoca
GTATGATGAACAATACAAGTAATAGGGATAGAAATATTCAAGGCTTTTGGCTTAGTCTAACAGTGGATCATCTTAATAACATATTGTATAATACTTCCAACTTAATTATTGTTGACACCAAAATCCTATGATGAACAATACAAGTAATAGGGATAGAAATATTCAAGGCTTTTGGCTTAGTCTAACAGTGGATCATCTTAATAACATATTTTATAATACTTCTAACTTAATTATTGTTGACACCAAAATCCAGTCAACATATTTGTGTTCAATATCACTCCAGACTGCACGTTGAATACAAAAGAAAGCAAAAAAAAAAAAGGATACTCAAAAAGAAGAAAGACAGCAAACACTAGGAGTTTTATCGTGGTTTGGCTAAAGTCAAGTTGGCCCCTACGTCCATGCTGGTTTTGATTATAGACTAACGATTGTTTTTCTCTATTTGATTACAATGGCAATGCTCTCTTGCTATGTATAGTGCTCTCTTTGTGTTTTGGCGGAGTTTCTGCATGCAAATTCCTCCCCCTATTACAATGACTGTCTCTTTCTATTTATAAAAGGCGAAAGGGTTATAAATATAATTTTACAAATAGCAGAATGATTATTTTTGTCGCACTGGGCATTTAATGCTTGGCATCGGGTAATTAATACCGGGCAAATCATCATCGAACTATTGGGGGGCTGATGTATCGATTTGGAGGCTGAGTTGTCAATTAAGATGTGTGTCCTTGATTACTGACTGGACCCCGTACATGCGTCTGATTTGCTAACCTTGTGACCTAGCGTTGTGATGGTGGATGAGCTGGAGACTTTAGTTGACCTCACTATACTCGCTTGGTCGTTCTCCTCAAGGACAGTTGGAGTGGCAGTCCTCTTGTTGACAAGTTAGAGGCCTTTTCAGTGAGTCGCGCTCCCTGTTGTGACATCATTCCATGCCTTAAGCTCGTGCCTGATAGCTTGGTATCCTCATTGAGTGACTTCAATCTCCAATTTGGGCATCCATCTAGCAAGTTATGCCTCTTTCTAGACTTCGACCGGCCCAAACTGTACCTTCTAAAAAATGCCTATAACATAAGCCCCCCAACTCTCAGCTCACTTTGCAAGCTGGGAGTTGCAACTAGTAGTCAAAGTCTTCATCTGCAGTCTGCAGGATGGACAAGTCTTCACGATCAGACTACCGTGTTGTCTTTTTTATCTTTTAGACTTTCATTTCCCTTGCTTTAGGCCATATTTCTCACTGTGCGTAATTTTCAGTCGTTGGCATGGCGATCTCATTTTTTCTAGGCCATCCAATCTAAAATAGCTAAATATCCTCTAGGTCATTCGATGAACCTAAACTAGTTTATAAAAGCCTGTAAGTCCTTCTTGCTTCTCTATGAGGTTACTTGATGAATGCTTTAGTTAAGCCCTCTGTGCTTCCAGTGGCTTGGTTTCTGGTGGAGCTCTTTGAGGTGCGCATGGTCTGTTGCAGAGGTTTTGGAGGCATGAATGGCTTATTAAACGTGGTTTCCCTGCATAACTCTTCTTGTTGGTTCTTGAGAAGTTTTTTGTAGATCTTGGATTACTTCCTCATAGCTTTCCTATGAGATTTAGCCTTGCCAGTCAGACTCCTGACTCCTTTTTGAATTGCTCTTAGTTTGAGTTAGGAAATGAGCTATTAACTAAGGAGGGCTATAAGTAGGAGTAGTCGTGTTCGTTAGTGTTTCATCTGATAGGAGTTTATCTCCTGGAGGCTGGCTCTCTCCTCCCTTGTAGGAGTAATAACTTTAGGTTTTTGCTTTATTCTTGTGTATCAGATCTTCTGATGTAAATCTGCCTCATTAAAGGAGATCTTCTAATGAAACTTCAAACATTATGTTTGTATCCTTCATCTCTGCAAGTTTATTATACTGACGATTTAATTGGTTGCCAACGGTAACATGACTAACCCCTTCAAAATTATAACTTGATAATTGTTATATGGAGTGTTTAATGGATCAATTAACCCCAGTTATTAAAAGGAAAATTTGAGTCAATAGGCTTAAGCTAATAAGTTTCAACTTAAAGGATATGTGCCATATGTATGATCAGCCGATCATGTTGGCTTGTTTTAATCGACAGAAAGCACGAGCATTAGGGTGCCTTTGAGGTCGAGTTTAAGTAGTAGCTTGCTCGTGCATTATCAATGTCACGAGACTGAGTTTCCATACAGGCTACATATACATATAAGTTCACATAGGAGTTTGGTGCTCGTGGCACTTCTTAGACGTAACTCATACAAGAGTTTGGTACGTGTCTAGTATTTCTTGGACGCAAGGTGTTGGAATGGTCTGTGCAAAGTTTGGTGCTTGTGGCACTTCTTGAATGTGGCTCGTGTAAGAGTTTGGTGCATGACTAGCACTTCTTGGACGCAAGGTCTTGGAATGGTCCATGCAAGAGTTTAGTGCTTATGGCACTTCTTGGACGCGACTCATGCAAGAGTTTGGTGCATGGCTAGCACTTCTTAGATGCGAGGTCTCAAAATGGTCCATGCAAAAGTTTGGTGCTTGTGACACTTCTTGGACGTGGCTCACGTAAGAGTTTGATATGTAGCTAACACTTCTTGGATGTGAGGTCTTGGAATGGTCCGCACAAGAGTTTGGTGCTCGTAACACTTCTTGGACATGGCTCGCACAAGAGTTTGGTGCATGGCTAGCACTTCTTGGACGCGAGATCTTGAAATTGTCTGTGTAAGATTTTTGTGCATAGAGCACTTCTTGGATGTGGCTCATGCAAGATTTTGGTGCATGGCTAGCACTTCTTGGATGCAAGGTCTTGGAATGTCATTATAGTCTAGTGTTGTGTGACCTGTGATCTCCTGAGTCGTTTAGCACTCCTGTTTATCTCATCCATGGCTTTTTGATTTCCAATGATAGCCGGCAATAATTACTCCTAGTTTTGATAAGTGTGCGCTGCATCATCATGAGCTGGGCATTGTCTTTCTTCGGGCCATTGGATCGTGGGTAATTGACAGACCCTTAGATCCGATGGTAGGATTGCATGCTTTTATAAACTGAAGGGACTTTCTCTCTCCCTCTCAATTGCCATTTAAAATCTTTAGAGTTTCGGTCTCTTCCTGTTCATTTGCTTTTTCGATTGTCATGACAGCTCCTCCGCTACCCATTTTCACTGGTTTTGGTTCAATTTTTTGGTTGTTACTCAAGCTCTTTTCATCGGAGACTACTACTGCAAATTGCTCCGAACCTTTCACCTCCATAAATCATGGTACATCTCCTTTAGCCTTGCACTTTTTTGCATTTTCCTCTTTCATAGGCTGTAGGAAATTTGATTGTAACTAGTTGAGGGACGATAGTGCTAATAGGTAAATCTTGCTTAGATGTTTTAGGCTTATTTGAATCAGTATGGTTAGTCTACTGGTAGACCTTAGGGTTTTTTTGGATGTTATTTTTAGTCTTTCGGGGTTTTGTGGTCCAGTCATTGTGTCCCCTTCGTTTGTCGGAGTTTGGGTTGTTGATATGGTGACTTAGGGTATGCATGGCCTGCAGTGTAGAGGGGGTCATGAGTCTTAGCCTTTGGTATGGTTCGCTCGTAGTGACCTAACCAGTCTTTTTCTTTGTGTAGAAGGGAGCAGCTCATGCACGTCACCGTCATCTAAGTAGGGATAAATACAATGAACCAGATTCATCCCAGAGTGCGAGAGTCATACAATATACTGATGAAGTGACTTCAAGTGGGAGGGAGGTCGCTACAGACTTTAGTGCTCGTCCGGACTATACCAAGGGCTGAGGGACCACTATGAGCCAGCGTCTTGACTGCCAGGTATTCAAGCTGCCTACCTCAACCATTCGTCTCTGTGACATTCAATCTACAATTCGATCATGCCGGATCCCAAAAGGGTGTAGTGTCATGGTTCCTACTCCAGATGATTACGCTTCCCATCCGTCTTGGGGTTTTGTCGCTATCGGTCTCCCACACCTCACAGTGGGACTTAGCTTTCCAATGCAGCCCTTCATTGTTAACTTCATAAATAAAATAAAACTTAGTCCATTTTAGCTCACCCCAAACTCCTACACCTCACTCATCTCACTAGCTCCAATCCATTTAGGCAATAGCCTCCCACCACCATCACCTGAAACCTTATGTTACTTGTACGACCTCAAGTGCATGAGCTCATTGAATGGGCTCTACTATCTCTTAGCTTGTCAGACACCATACAAGAGGATTTTATGGAAGGGGGATGCCAAAAAAAAGTCCAATGCAGGGCACTACAAATCTCATTGGTTCTCCATTTCATGCCTCTTGTTGCACTACCTTAAAAACTTTAATTTTGTCCTCGTTCTAGGTAGGTAGACTAGGAGTGACTAAGTTTAGTGGTTCTTTGATATTTGCTTTTAAATTCTAACCTTTGTTTGGTTTTGCAGATGGGACTGGTAAAAGGCCAATGCTACGGGTTAAGAAGTTAGAGATCTTGGACCAGTTTGCGATGTCTGAGGATCTTAAGAATGATTTTTGATTTGATGAGAGTCTCCTCTACTATTACAAGCTTGCCTTGGCCAAAGACACTAAGCTCACAAGGGAGATTGGGATCTACCGAGCAATAGAGGTTAGGCCCACCAATTTTGACGATTATGATAAAATAATGGAGCTCATTCTTAGGATCCCACCTTCGGACGATAAGAAAGAGGCCCTTCCAGCCCCCAAGATCAATTCAACTCCTGTAGTTATGGACCAACCTTTAGCCTTTGAGATTGATGCAACCCCAGTCATCACAGACTAGCTAATAGCTTCAGTCGCGGTCCCCTCGCAAGGACTGGCCTTAACACTGTAACCTAAAGAAGTGGCTGCAACAGATGTCGTTACCTCTTCTAGTCCTCCTCCCAAGAAGTGGAAAGTTAATAAAGGAAAGAAGAAGGTGGCCTCTCACAAGTGTGCAGTGCCAGAGGTCGAGGCTATGGCGTCACTGGCTGAGCCTGGCTCTTAAATAGAAGAGTATGCTTAGACCCTTATTGACAGTATGGGTATGATCCTAGGATCTAGCAGTAGGGTCAGGGTGTTGGAGGCCAAGGAGTTTTCTATCAAGAGCCTGGTGGGATACGCAGCTCATCATAACTTCGTGGTAAGTATTGTTTCTTGTCTTGATCATCCTGTTTACTTTGTAGTCTAACCTTGTTGTTTATTCTCGCAAAGCTTATTGACACTGATGAAGATTGATGAAGCGCTCCAAGGCCATGATGATGAGTTGGCAGTCTTAATAGCTGAGGTCTTGGAGCTGAAGGAAAAGGTTAAGGAAATGGAAGCTACTCTGTCTCATAAGGTAGCGTATCATGAGGCTACTGTGGTAAATCTTGGCCTCATAACCAACGATCTGAATAAGGCCAGGATAGAGCTGGATGAGGCTTAGTTGCAAGCACGGGTAGTGATGAAAATGGCTAAAGTTGCCAAGCAGAAGGTGAAATCCACAGGGCAGTGAGCTAAGGCTGCCGTTAAGGAGTTGGGGGCATTGAAGAGAGAAGTTAAGCTTACTAAGGAGGAAACAACTAAAGTCAGAGCAGAGACATCTTCACTGGTGGTGGAAATGGCTAGGGAAACAAGGACCAAGACTTGTGTTACTTTCTTCTATATTTTATGGGAGGAACATCCTAAGCAAGACTTCTCTTTTTTCGACCCACAAGCTCTATAGGCCGTGGATCGCTACAAAAGGAGAACCACCAAGACTAACTCCTCGAGGAAGGGACAGAGTGCCAGAATCAAAGCCCCTCCTACGAAGGTCGTTGTGCAAAGAGAAAGCAATAAGCAGGTCACTGATGCTTCCCTGATGGCTGATGTTCTTGATGCTCCAGCTCTTGACCCCCAATCCGGTGAAGACTTAGCTCCTAAAGCTCTAGCCTCTTGAAATATGAGCTTTGTAATTTTGATTTTCTTTTCTAAGATTTATGACAGGCTTTATGGATTATATGTATGGAATGATTTCATTGTGATGAAAACCAAACACATCTTTCTTATTTACTTTCATGCTTGAATATGCGTTATTATTTGTTTATGCTATATCAATTGTTACTATATTGCATAACATGCTATTTTGCATAGAATTTTTCATGGATCTTATTCCACAAAAATTCAAAGAATTACATATACATTTACAATAGACCAACTCTTATACACTGGGACACTTATTGATAATAGCGACGAAGGTGCTCGATGTTCCAAGCTTAGGGGAACTCTACCACATTCTTGTCTGCTAGATGGTAGGCTCCATTGTCTATGATCCTTTTAACAAGGTGAGGACCTTCCCAGTTTAGCCCTAGGGTCCCCTCACTGGGTTTGCATACTCTAGGAAAAATGAGATGCAGGACAAGGTCACCGGGCTTGAATTTCTAAGTTCGCACTCTATGATTATAGTGTCTTGCATCACGTCATTGGTAGATAGCAAGCTTGAGGCTAGCTTTTCTCTTGCTTCTTCCACAAGGTCTAGGTTCGTAGTGAGTAGTTCATCATTGTCCTCCAGATTCAAAGTGATTCTTCATTGTGTTACGACCTCCAGCTCAACTGGGATCATTACTTCACACCCGTACACCATCAAGAAGGGAGTCTCCCCTGTAAAGCTGTAGGGCGCGGTCCTGTAGGCCTAGAGCACCATCTGTAATTCATCCACCTAGGCTCCCTTTTTAGCTTCGAATTTGGTCTTTAAGATCTGCTTGATGAACTTGTTGACAGCTTCTACCTACTCGTTGGCTTATGGATGATCAATAACTACAAAGCTCTTAGTGATTTTGAGGTCATCGTAGAACTTTAGGAACTATTCGCTAGTAAACTGGGTCCTATTATTGGTCATGATCTACTGAGGGATTCTAAACCTGCAAATTATATTGTTCCATACTAATTTTTCAACCTTGGAAGATGAGATTTCAATGAGTTCCTTCACCTCTACCCACTTGGTGAAGTAGTCCACGGCTACTATCATATGTTTGCAATTCCCCTGAGCCTTAGGAAGTGGTCCGATTAAATCCATTCCCTAGATCGCAAATGGCCATGGACTGGTCATTTGTCTCAGGTAGGCTAGCAGAGCTCATGGTACCTTTGCAAACCTTTGGCACTTATTACACCTCTTGACGAGGTTTATAGCATCCTGCTTCATCGTCAGACAATAGAATCCTTGTCGAAGAGCTTTCTATGCCAAAGATAGCCCCCCAGCATGGTTTCTGTAATGTCCTACATGAATATCCTCTAAGACAGTGTTGCAGTCCTGGCCATCAATGCATCTCAGAAGCAGGATTGTGAACCCTCTCTTATGTAGTATGTCATCACAGATGCAATATCTGGCTGTCCGATCTCACAAACATCATGCCTTGAGTTTATCCTTCGGTAATTTATCATTTTGCAAGTAGTTCAGGATCGGATTCATCCAAGAGTTTAGTGCTCTGGCAATCGCCATCACAACATCTTGTTACTCGATACTTGGGGATGACAGGAGTTCTATTGGGATCATTCCTAAAAGATCAACATCTTCAATAGTGGACAGACAAGCCAAGGCATCGGTGTGCACATTTTGAGCTTGTGGTATTTGATTAATCTCAAATTGTTGAAAGGAACTTAACAACTCTTGGACTTTCTGGAGATAGCTCATCATCTTCAACCCTCGAGCTTGGTAATCACCTTTTGCATGGTAGATAATGAGTTATGAGTTACTAAAAATCTTTAATTTTTTGGTTCACACCTCCCTAGCCAATCGTAATCCTGCCAGTAATGCCTCGTACTCAGCTTTGTTATTAGTGGCCTGGAAACGAAATCTTAAAGCGTAGAAGACCTTGTGCCCTTTTGGACCGATGAGAAGCACCCCTGGCCTTTTGGTCACTTGATGACTCGTTAACATACAATTCCTACCACTGGGCCTCAGGAATTTTCATCTCCTCTTGCACTGGTCCCATAAATTCTGCACTGAAGTTGGCCAGTGCTTGCCCCTTAATGGCTGATCTGGGCTTATATTCGATATCAGATTGGGCAAGCTTGATTACCCATTTGAATAGCCATCTTGAAGCATCTGTCTTCTACAAGACTTGTCTTAGTGGGAATTGTGTGAGGACTCTAATGCTATAAGCTTGGAAGTAGGGTCGTAACTTTGTTGAGGTAATGACTAGGTAGTAGATGAGCTTTTCCATGGGTGAGTACCTCGTTTTGGCATCCAACAGTCTCTTGCTTACATAGTAAATGGGGAGTTGAGCTCTTCCTTCTTCTCGTGTTAAGGTTGCGCTTAAGGTATGTTAGGATACCCCTAAGTATACAATTAATTTCTCACCCTTTTTCGGTTTAGACAAGAGTGGAGCTCACCCGAGGTATGATTTGAGCTCCTAAAAAGTGACCTCACATTCTAGGGTCCATTCAAACCTCTTTGCTCTTTTGAAGGCGTTGAAGAAGGGGATGTATTTGTCTGTCGCCTTTGAGATGAATCTACCAAGCACAGCAATTTGGTCATTTAAACTTTGGACATCTTTAGGACTTATGGGGGAATGCATGTCAAGGAGTGCTCTAATGTTCTCTGGCTTCGCTTTGATCCCTTTATTATTGACCACAAAATCAACGAATTTGCTCGAGGTAACTCCAAACGCACATTTGTGTGGGGTTGAACTTCATCTGATACCTCCTTAAGGTTTAAAACATCTCCTCCAAGTCATAGATGTGATTGTCAAGCTATTTGGACTTCACCAGCATGTCGTCGATGTATACCTCCATTATTTTGCCAATTTGCTATCGAAACATCATATTTACTAATCGCTGGTAGATAGCCCCTGCTTTTTTTAGTATGAAAGGCATCACTTTATAGCAATATAACCCGTGATTAGTAATAAACGAGGTATATTTTTTGTCCTGCATGGCCATTGGGATTTGATTATACCCCAAATAGGCATCCGTGAAGATGAGGAGCTCATGCCCTACTATCGCATCTACAAGTTGGTCAATCCTCAACAAAGGGAAGCTATCTTTAGGGCACGCCTTGTTAAGATCGATAAAATCAATACAAGTCCTCCACTTCTCGTTCTTTTTCTTTACAAGGATAGGATTGGCCACCCAAGTGGGGTAATGTGCTTCTTGAATGAAATTGTTCACCAAAATCCTATAGTGTCGCACAACGTTTGACCGTCATTAGCCTTCTTTTTTGGCAAACCGGCTTAACCCGAGGATCAATATTGAGTTTATGCGACATTACATTTGGATCGATGCCCACCAATTCTTGATGGTTCCATGTGAAGATATCCAACTTTGCCCTGAGAAATTCCATTAGTGCATTTTCAAATCGGGTGGTAAGCATTTCCCCAACTTAAGGTATCTTTCTTCATCTACTTCACTGACACGCACGTCCTCAAGCTTTTCAACAGGTTTAGTGGCTTGTTCAGTGTCTATCTTGTGAGGGCCAAGATCGTGGCTAACTTCTCTTGTGCTTATTGCCTGGATTTCTCCCTCAGACACCATAAGCACTTTTTTCCCTTGGACTTTGAGTTTGACCGTGTCCTTGTAGTAGCGCTGGGCTACCTGCTACTCTCTTCACATGCACCCAACTTCGTTTGGGGTCAGGAACTTAATGGTTAGCATCCTAGTTGATGTCACCATATGAAAATCATTCATGGCGGGTCACCCTAGCACCACATTGTAGGCCGAGGGGCAATCTATGATCAGGAAGTTCACCATGACAGTTGCATGTTGGTCGAGGTCACCCAGGGTAGGCGGGAGTCTGATTCATCCCACTAGGACTATGCCATCTCTTATGAAACCATAAAGAGGTTCGAGGGAAGGATCTAGCTAACTTGTGCTTACGCCCATCTAGTCGAAGCATCCCTTATACATCACATTAACGGAGCTTTTTATCAACCATTATCCTCTTTACTTCAGCGTTGCCAATCTTTGCTCAGATGACAATCACTTCATTGTGGGGATAATAAATTCCTTGCATATCTTCTTTCATGAATGAGATGCTGTCTGAGGCTACCTTAGCCTTCTTGGCTAGTTTATCGTATTCCACATGACTTGTAAGAAGAACATGGCCCACTACTCATGCATAGTGGTTGTGTGATCGATTCGAGGTGCCTGTAATGTGAGGCCCACCATGTATAGTGAAGATGGTCCTCATGGAGGGTGCCTCCTTGTGCTTTGGAGTTTGGTGGTGTTGCGGCATAGGTTATGGGGGCGCAGGGGTCATTACCCCGGGGACTTCACCATATAGTCCTTTAGGTGGCCCCTCTCAATGAGATCTTCAATGGCATCCTTCAGCGCCCAGCAATCCAAAGTGTTGTGCCCAACTTCATTATGATAGGCATAAAATTTATTATGGTTCCTTTTCTTGATAGGGGCCTTCAGGGGTTGGGCCTACTAAAATCTTCATTATCCTTTTCAGTCGTAGAAATCCTATCTGGCATGTCCCATAAAATGGTATAGGTATTGTAGCGACCTCGAGGTTGACATTGTTCATTTCGGACCTTCTTCATGGCTTGACGTCCAGAGCCACCCTTCTGGCCCTCTCTCTCGCCCCCAATTCTCTTCTTACCTCGGTTGGAGGTGCTTGCCTCCTCCTTTCGATTTAGTTTCTTTAGACTGAAGGTTTCTTGCCATCGGATCTCTTTGGCAGCCTATTCATAGAATTCATCTAGGCTCTTGATAGGGGACCTGTATATGTCCTCGTACAATTTCCCATCTTTTCGAAGACAGGCCGAGATTGTCATAAGGATGCTCTCATCCGACGAGTTTTCTACATTACTAACTTCATATCAGAACCTAGTGATATAATCTTTGAGTGACTCATCTTTCTGCTAAAAGGCCATCGCTAAATGGCAGGACGGGGCAAGTTGCTTCTTTAAGGCCCTATACTAATTGAGGAACTTCGCTTGACATTCTTCCTAACTCCTAATGCTATGAGCTGGGAGACTTCTAAACCATGTTTGTGGCACCTCTCCAAGCATGGCGGGGAAGACTCAACACTTCACCAATGCATTGGAAGTCTACAAGTCCATCTAGATATTGAAAGTATCCAAATGACTGTAGGGATCACTATCCCCATTATATAGGGGGATGTTTGGGATCTTAAATCTATGAGGAAGGGGCTCCATCTCAATTTTGCTAGAGAACAGAGTTCTCTCCTTGCGGGATTCTCGATTACCCTGGGATACAGGGTTCTTTTCTAACTACTCCATCCTTTGGAGAAGTTCTTCGATCATTAGGTCTCAGGACTTAGACTGATGACTGCTAGTTCATCGGCTCCTTTCATCTCTCTTACCATAAGAGTGACAGTTAGAGGTTTTATGCTTTTTGCCGTGCTCATGGCTGGATGAATTATGATCCATCCTTTGTTCATGATCAATTTCATGCGAGCTCTCATCTCGACGTGAGCTCTCGCCTTGTTGGTCACCTCCTTTGTCCTTTTAAACTCGGTGATCTTCAGAGCTTAACTGCGAGTTAGACAAATGGAGCGAATCGGCTCGCTGATGCTCAATTTTGACTTATTCCTCATGTTGAGGCCCTGACTGATGACATCTAGCCCTAGGTGCCACAACTTCACCCTGTCTAAGTGCACCTTAGGTGTGGGCCTGAGCCAACGCCCTGACCATATCAGTGAACTCCTTTATGGTGTTTTCAAGTGCTTCTTGGCACTGTTGCCAAGTTTGAGCTTCGTCAGTTTTGGTAGCTACGAGTTAGTGTGGAATGAAAGAGGCTATGTCAGTATTGGCATTTACCATAGGGGCGGGCAGCCATTTTTTGCTGTTGCTATATCTGAGCTTCGGGTTGGCCAGTAGTGATTTTCGTACTCCTAGTGGCTTTTCCTCTTACCATTGTGCTTAAAATAGCTTATCAGTGATAAAAGATGAAGAGTATGCAGTGGGGGCCCTCCTTTTAGCGCCAAAATGTTAACACCAAAATCTGGTCAATAGATTTATGTTCAATATCACCCCAGACTGCAAGTTGAATATAGAAGAAAGCAAAAAAGGAGGATACTCAAAGAGAAGAAAAATAGAAAACACCAGGAGTTTTATCGTGGTTCGGCTAAAGCCAAGTTGGCCCCTACGGCTATGCTGATTTTGATTATCGACTAACAGTTTTTTTTCTCTATTTGATTACAATGGCAATGCTCTCTCACTATGTACAATGCTCTCTCTGTGTTTTGATAGAATTTTTGTATGCAAATTTCTCCCCCTATTATAATGACTGTCCCTTACTATTTATAAAAGGGGAAAGGGTTATAAATGTAATTTTACAAGTAGCAGAATGATTATTTTCATTGCACTAGGCATTTAATGCTTGGTATCAGGTAATTAATGTTAGCCAAATCATTGTCAGACTGCTGAGGGGCTGATATGCCAATTTGGAGGCTGAGCTATTAGTTGGAGATGTGTGCCCTTGATTGCTGACTGGACCCCGTACATGCATCTGGCTTGCTAACCTCATGACCTGGCATTGTGTTGGTGGACGAGCTGAAGGCTTTAGCTGACCTTGTTGTACTCGCTTGGTTGTTCTCCGATGGTTGGAGTGGCAGTCCTCTTATTAACGAGTTGGAGGCCTTCTCAGTGAGCCACGCTCCCTACTGTGACATCTTTCCATGCCTTCAACTCACAGCCGATAGCTTGGTACCCTTACTGAGTGACTTCAATCTCCAATTTAGGCCTCCACCTAGCTAGTTATGCCTTTTTCTAGACTTTAGCTGGTCTAAACCGTACCTTCTAGAAAATGCCTATAACAATTATACCTCATAAAGTAAAACTCCTTCAAAAGTGTACCTATTTCAATATTAGATGAGACTTTATACCTTTAGGATACAACAGTCAAGAACTTAGACCATCAACAGGTGTTTAGGAATACATCTCCTCATTATCAAATAACACATAGGATTTGACTTCCATCAAGCTATATATGCTTGTTTCTATATCTCAGTGCTAGTTTCAATGAGTTTAACTGGCTTATTTTGAGTTCAATTGGGAAGGTGTTCAATGTATGATGAATAATACAAGCATTAGGGAGAGAAATATTTAAGGCTTTTAGCTTAGTTTGATAGTGGACTATCTTGATGACACATTTCCTAATGCTTTCAACTCCATCATACCTTATAAAGTAAAACTTTCTCAAAAGTTTACCTCTTTCAGCATTTGATGAGACTTTATACTCCTAGGACACAATAATCAAGAACTCTTTGACCTCAGTAGTGCTAGAAAGACCACTCAATCGGTGTTTAGAAATAGATATTTTCATTGTTAGTTAACACATGCGATTAACTTCCACTGAGCTACATGTGCTTGTTCTATGCATCAATGCTGATTTCATTAAGTTTAGTTAGCTTATTTATGGTCATTACCAAATCTATATATGTCATCTCAATAGCAAATTTCATGTCTTGTTTCCATTTATTGAAATTTGAACCAATCAATACCTCGATAGTGACCATATTATTATTGTTGTAGGTATTTTTGAAATCGCATAAATGGGCTAGTAAAGCCCAATAGACAGACTTAGCTAATAAAGGCCTAGCTCACCCAGGATTGAGGTTGTTGGACCAAGACATTAGATCACCAAATATGAGCTAAGGTCACTGGTCAACAATGGTCAAAATAGCCACTTCAAGTCATTGAGAACAAAGGCTCAACTCACAGATCAAAGCATATATCCACAACCAACAGTCCAAGGAAATCCATTCAGTTTCCTACTTTAATAGGAATCTGTTATAACCATCAACCTTTATCTATTATGTAATCCTAATCAAGTCATGATACTTATCATTATAGATTTCCATCCAAACTATAATCCCATAACTATTATAAAATGGGATGAAATCATTGTACATGAGATAATCAATCATTAGATACAAAACACTCAGTAAAGAGTTATAAAAGCCGTGGACATAGGGGTCAAATTAACTTTAGTCGAACCATAGGAAAAACTTTTGGTGCCTTTCTATTCTTCCTCTCTCTCTCTCTTTCTCTTTTCACATTCAATCTGTAATTTGGGATTTTGAACTTGGGTTGACTAGATTCAACTGTCAACATTTTGGCGTTAAAAGGAGGGCCCTAAACTGCATTCCCCTTGATTTTTTTTAATGGCTAGAGAAAGAACCACTAGGACTTCATATGTTGCAGTTGACCAACATGATGGTCATATAGAACAACAGAGGGATCCAGTTCTTCTCATTACAGGTGCTTCCACCATCCCCACCATAGGTGTTGCCTCCAACATGCCCTCAACTGCCTCACACCAACTTGATAATATTGATAGAATACAAGCATGGCATTGACATCATGAGGCATTAGAAAAAATGGTAGGAGAGTTGGCTAAAGTAGTTAGGGCATTGGCTCAGGCACAAGCCCTATACTCATAAGAGTAGAACGGGGGCACTGTGTAGGAATAAGCTCTCTAACAGACACAAGAAGGAGCTCAGGAAGAAAGACTAACTAGAGAAGTACTTCAGCACACCCATTCAGTTGGTTGTACCAACTCATAGCCAAGGTTAGAAGTCCATCAAGCTTATGAGGAGAATGAAGAGGATCATTAGCAACGTAGGGGTTTGCATCAAGCTGAAGACTCAAATAGGACCAATCAAAGACATTTCTCAGATTAAAGCCTACTAGGTTACAAGTAGAGGAAGCACACGACCTCAAATCAACACTCCCATTACAAAAAAAGGAGCTAGCCATCTTCCAGCCGATTATTTGAGGCTTAGGATCATATGGTAGAGGAGCTGCTTCAGTGGATAGAGCAGTTGGAATAATACCCTCGAGCTCAGAACCACCGAGATCATTACAAAAGGAGGATGCCATTCACCAGGGAGATTGAGAAAGAGCATCTCCCTCACAGGTTTAAAGTTTCCACTATCCTGCTATACAATAGAGATAACGACCCATACGATGACCTGGATGCATTCAACATGTAGATGGATTTTTAGATGACTAATCCTCTGGTCAAGTGTCATACATTCCTAACCATTCTAGGAAACATATCTTGAACATGGTTCAGGAATCTCAAAACTTGCAGCATTAGCCAGAGGAGATTCATTAATTAGTACAAGGTATTAAGAAGGCAGCTCACATTATCTTGCCACCTCGCAACAGTCTTTCAGCGAAAGAACAAATCACTGAAGGACTATATTACCCGATTCAGACACAAAGCCAATCACGTAGAAAATCCCTTGGATAAAAGCATCTTAATAATAATCTCAGTGAGACTCTGCAAAGATGGGAAGCTATATAAGAGCATATACAAGTCTTTGGTAAGGGACCTGAGTGAATTCTATGAATGAGCTACGAAAGAGATTAGGTGGGAAGAAACTTTTAGCCCTAAAAAGTCCAAAGACAAGACTAATAGCCCCAACCAAAGTAAAAAGAGGAACAATACCAGGAATAGCAAGGAGAGTCAAGATGATGACCCTAAAAGTCAAGTCGCAAAGAAGGCTAGGAACAAGCAATCTCAGTGTAAAGGTCGCCATGACAACTACAGCATCTTATTAGATACTTAGAAAATGATCTTTATGACAAAAAAGGATAGGGAGGATTTTAAGAAGCACAAACCCATAAGGACTCCCAACCAGCTCAGAAATAAGAATAAGTATTGTGTTTATCATGACAAGATTAGGCACAACACTTCAGAATGCAGGGCACTTAAGGATGCAATTAAAGACCTAATCAAAAGAGGTTGTTTAAGGGATTATATGCGGTGACCTGTAGAGTAGTGACCAGCATAGCAGCAGTGCCAATGGACTCCTGAGCAAAAGAAGGCACGCACGATAATAACTATATTTACCATTCACGATAGACCTAACATTGCAGGCTTTCAAATAGGTCACATGAACACTATGTGTGAGAAGCAAATCATGTCCTACTCACAGGACACAATGAATTCGATGGTCTCACCAAGAAAGTAAGGATGACCTCATATAGCATCACCTTTATAGATAAAGATGCATAAAGGATACATTCCCCTTATAACGACGCACTAGTTATCTGAGCCATAATTGGTAACACTGAGGTATGAAGAATTATGATCAATACAGGCAATTTGATGAACAACATATATAAAGGATGTTTTGAAAAAATGGGACTAAGCTTAGATCAACTGAAGCCTTCCCCAGAGATCCTTTATGGCTTTATAGGAGATGCAATACTATCAATTAGGTAGATCAGCCTTCCTATTACCCTTGGAGACTCAGGTCACCAGGTAACCATCTTAGCAGACTTTCTAGTTATCGATTGTCTCTCAGCATATAATATGGTGCTGGGGTGACCTGCGATTAATGACTTAGACATGGTCATATCTCCTAGGACACTCAACATTAGATTCTTAACCCTTAATGGAATTGGATGTGTGTGAGGTAATTAGCATACAGCCCGACACTGCTATAAAGATGAAGTCATGCTAAAGATAAGAGGAAGGAGGATTAATGTGATTTTTGGTGGAAAGCCACAAGATGTTAAACATCTCTGCCCATATGATCAGTGAATTTGAATATTGCTTATCTAGTCTTGTAACATTATTCTGAAATTGATAAGATAGTCGATGTTTTTAAATTTTTATGATTGTTTACTAATATTTCGATAACTTTTCAACATAATATTATACCAAAAGCAAACTATTGCCCTTCTAATCCTAAAGCAAACACTCACCCCTCTAATTCGAAAAAGGCATTCAACTTAATGAACTTACAAAAATTTGGCACTATATACGATTAACTATTTGGCACCATATATGACCTACGACTTGGCACCATATGTGACCAACTATTTGGCACTATATACAACCACTGCATATGACCTACTATTCAGCACCACATGTGACCTACTATTTGGAACTGCACATGACCTACTATTTGGCATTATATGCAACCAACTATTCGATACCATATACGACCTACTACCTAGCACTATATGCAACCTATTACTTGGCATCATATGCAACCAACTATTTAGCATCGCATATGACCTACTACTTGGCACCGTATATAACCAACTATTCGACACCACATGCAACCTACTATTCGGCACCGCATGCAATCTATTACTTGGTACCGTATTGGACCTACTATTTGGCACCGCACTTATGCATTCATCTTGACAATGACTAAAGTCATCAGTTTGATAAGGTCGATTAGCTTACTAGGTATTCAATTTAACTAATGTTCATTAAGTCATTATTTGCAGGAACTCATTCATAATATCATTTACAAACTACTAAATAAACAACTACAAAAATTTAGATGAATAAAGCAAGAATAAAGCTTGAATATTATAAGTTCATTAAAGATTCCCTCAATAAGGAAAATTTATGTCTAAAAATTTAGAATTACATTCAAAGATTATTGCAAACTATGGCCTATAAGGAAGATTGGCCTTAAGAAGCTATATTTTAGGCAGGAGAGCCATGTCTGGGGTGAACAGGTCATCCACTATTTGATGACCAATAGTATCCACAACCTACGAGCCACTTTCCTTTTAGATTAGGTCCCAAGTCAAAGAAACTCCACCTACTAACTATGAATGCTTATCGGAAGAAGTTGCTTTCGCATCTTCCTCAAAGCCCTTAATGAACTCAAGGACATTCTTGTCAAAAAAGGAGAAATCCATCTTCAAATGCTCCTCCCACAAGGTGAACAAGAAGTCAGTGATGGCCTCAAATGCCACCTCTTGTTTAGTTCTTGCAATCAACATAGCAGTCTCCACCTTAGCTCGTGCAACCTCCTCTTTTGCCAAAGCAACTTCATCCCTAGCTGCCTTATATTTCCTCTTGGTAGCCTCAGCTTGTTGCATTGTGGCATCCAGTTCCCCCTTTACTCTCATCAACTCATCAATCACTTTATTGAGGTTGGATGTGACAGTGTTACGATTTACCACCTCACAAAACAAGGCTTCCTTGACTTTTTCTTTAGCTACTTCAGCATTTCTCTTCAGTTCTAGTGCCTCAACAGTCATGGTAGCCAGGTCACTCCCAATCTTTTTCCTCCCATTGCCCCAAGCTTGAAGCATTTTCTTTAACTTTATTGTTAACAGTAAGCCCTAAAAAATCAAATAACCGAGTCAGAATTACAAAGAGATAAGAGAACCAAGTTGAAAGGACTTTACTTACTAGTAGGATACGACGAGCTACATAGCCCATCAATGCTTCCCCTAAGGATTCCTCTGACTTTAACACTTTGGCCTTATTACAAGGCCTTAAGATCAACTCAACATTCTCCCAGAGGAACTTAAAGTACTTTTCCATCTTTGGGCTAAGACTGGCAGGTCGCTCCTTGGCCTTGACCTTAGGCACCATCTCTTCTACAGCAATAACAGCCCTCTTCCCCTTATCTACTCTTTGGTTTTTAGTAGGGAAAATAGATGGGGATGTGACGTCCTCGATTGATATCTCAGGATATGGGGTGGGAGGTAGCATTTATGGGATTTTATTGCCATGAATGGGGAAGGTTGACCTGTAGTAGTAGGAGCTGATGAAGTCATAGTAGCAGCAGCAGACCGAGCAGAGTGGGAAGATCATGGCATTTAGAGGTTGAGTCTCAACATGTTTTTGTACTCTTCAAAATTTGCTGGAGCGACCTCCGTAGTTCGGTGAGCTCTGATGTCTCTAGTGATCTTGACATTTAAAGATGGAGCAAGCTTATGCAAATGCAGAAGATCCTCATAGAATTTGAGATCGTTCTTCAGATTGTCTATAGCAACGAACTAGCCCAGCACCTTAACCTCTTCAGCCTTTAACGTTGGTTTATCCTTACCAGCTTTGTCTGTAAAATGAAATAGAATATCAATATCAAAGAATAAAATATGAATTCATACAAGCTCACACGTCCTTAGCTCGCTTACCAGGAGTAAAGACAAAACCAAAACTACAAAGATGATGTAGAGATGGGCAGGAAACATAAAACCAATGGGTTTTATAATTCCCTACATTGGACTTGCCCTAAGCATCAACTTGTAGCAAGATCCTTTTGTACTTGGTCTGTCAAGTTTCAAGTAGTAAAACCTATCATGCTACTCCATGCTTTTGATGCTAAATAAATAGCAAAGAACCTTGACCAAAAGAGGTGGAAGATTATTCCTAACGTACAAGAGAATAATGGAGGTGACTTAAGAATATGAGTTTAGTGTAAGCTGAAAGGGGTAGAGTTTTAGCTTATTCAACAGTTCTATAAGGTAGGAATGAATTGGGAACCTAAGCCTAGCAGCAAGATGGTAGGAGCTGATAGCGACAAATCCTGGAGGGGGATAAGCCACGTGGTCATCAGGAGAAGGAGCCATAACACAACAGCCCACAGGTAAATGGAATGTCTCAATTATATACCTAAGCTTGTTGAGCTTAATGATCGAAAGGTGGTGCATGAACATTGTGCGATTTGGGGATCCCTCACTTTTAGCGACCTGCTAACCCTTAATTGGATTAGGATGAGTGGCAAACCTTTCGACAATTTTGCCACTCCCAGAGGTTGCTTCATCTATAAAATGCATCAGCTCCCTCCTTCAGGATGGAGAATCAGAATCTTTAGCACTTCCTATCTGGTGACCTTAGTGTCTATGACCTGTTATCTACATAAAAAGGAATGATCAAGTCGCTGAAAGCAGACCATACCTAAAGGCTAAAAACTAATAGGGAAATATCCTGTGCAGCAGGCCAGACACGCCACATATCACCACATCTAAAACCCAAACCATAAAAAACATGGGGGCATGACCAATGAAATTATCAGGTCGCTAAAACTAGGGAGACAGAAAAAGGTTGAACTCAATAATCTATGACCCTAAGATTTATAGGCATTCTATCAAATAGACAACACACCAAATAATGACAAGCACGTAAATAAACACACTACAGAACCAAGCCACTAGATATCAGAAACCTGTAAAGCAAAACATTCATAAAAAGTAGAAGCTTAGAACCAAGATTGTGTTTAGAAGACTTACTAAATCAACAGAAAAAGATGGGTCTAGAAAAGAGAATCTAGAAGATAATACAATAAGCATGATCGATCTCTAGCAAACCAAACCCAAAGATTGTTATTGCAGACCTGGAGAAGCAGAAAGGGTGAAGAATGGTAATGATTGGATGAGAGCTTCAAAAATAAGCAAGAAACTGAAGTGCAAGTTTTTGAAAAACAACAAGTAAAAGGGAAAGAAGGGTTTTCCTCACCAAGTATAACTTAATCAACCTTATCGTTAGATTAGGAGACTGATCAACTGCCCTTGATCTAATGATCCAGCAAAAAGGAAGGCTCTATCATTGTCGCACTGACAACTATGAAAAAATGCGCACATTAAATGCGAAAATGATGACATGGGCAACCACATACAAAATGAAAGGATAAGAGTCCAAATGATGGCATAATAGATGACAGTTGATAGCTTTTATCAGTAAACTACAGCTCCCAGTCCGTAGATCACACTGAAAGCTAGGGGCTAATATTATGGGTATTTTAGGAATCGTATAAATGGGTTAGTAAAAGCCCAATGGACAAACTTAGCTGATAAGAGCCCAACTCACCCAGAACTTAGGTCTTGGAAAAGACATTAGGTCACCATATATGAGCTAAGGTCATTAATCAACAATAGTCAAACTAGCCATTTTAGGTCATTGAGAACAAAGGCACAGCTCACAGATCAGAACACGTATCCACAATCAACAGTCAAGGAAATCCGTTCAGTTTCCTACTTTGATGGGAGTCAGTTATAACCATCAACCCTTATCTATTATGTAATCATAATCAAGTCATGATATTTATTATTATAGATTTTCATTCAAACTGTAACCCCCCAACTATTATAAAAGGGGATGAGATCATTGTACAATAGAAAATCAGAAGTTTTTACACATTCAATATGCATTCAATCTGCAGTTTGGGGTTCTAAACTTGGATTGACTGAATTCAACTGTCAACAATTGTTGATAGAAAAAGTGATTGAATAGATAAAATACAATGCAACATATTAGCAAATTGTAGGATAATATCAACACAAAAACCATAAAAAAATAACATAATTGAGAATTTAGATACATCATTACATAATACCTTTGGGCAATACAAAAAATACAATTCCAAATTCTCCATATGAAATGATTCACAAATATATTCCTACCTCAATAAATCTACCACCATTGGGTGAATGGATTACTTAGATAGGTCACTTATGAATCATATATCTCATGTGACATCTGTAGATCTTATACAAAGTCAATACTATTGGGCAAAAGAACTTTATACTTAATCAAAGGCATTCTTTACTATTAAAGTTCAAAATCTTACAAATCAAATGAATAGTCAACTTTGGTGATAAAAATTCAATCTATAAAACTTTCTTTTACGCCAGGATACACTTTCTGAGAGATAACAAAGTCTCCTTAATGTGACATTGAGGATGTAAAGTGTGTTAAAAATTAAACCTTATGAAATATGAAAGCATAATTATCTCTAATATCATATAAAAATCAAATTTGCATGAAAATTACAAGGAAAATCAACTTTATTATGGTTTTATATAAAGTTTTGAGATTGATTTATAACTTATGGTTTAAATTAAACTCATCACATAACATATTTTAATTTAACTCATATTATAAAATCAACTTCTATTAAAAGCAATCATAAATGAAACCATTATTCAATCATTGTTAGTGAAATTTTTATCATAAGCAATCATTACCAATAAAGTTTCTTGCTCACCTTGTTCACTTATAAAAAACCAAGCTAATAAAAATTTGATTAAACAAATCGTTGAAGAAACAAATCTAAATGAAACAATGGCCCTTGTTGTTTGTTAAAAGCACAATGAATGAATAAATTGAAACAATTATAAACCATAGTCTCTATTTGGTATTGCAAAGGCTTGATTGGCTTAAAATTCATGTCACCAAATATTCAATCAAATCATAGAAAATAATGTAAAAACATAAATCTCTACAATTTGCATAAAGTATCATGTCAAACTTTCAAAAAAAAAAAAAGTAACAGAGACGTATGTAGGAATGGATCACATAAAGAAGAGAAAAAATAAATAAATACATGGATTCTATGATTATGTAATCCTATTTTGATACCAAGTGAAAGATAAAATTAGGAATACACTACAAGAATTTTGACTTTTAGTGACAAAAATTTAATGACAAGTACTATTCTTGTCACTAAAAGCAATGTCTTAGTAACTTATTATTGTCACTAAACTGTCAATGTTAATGGCAAGATTTGTTTATAGTCACAAAAATAATAATTTTTAGTGACAAGTTTTATTTCTTGTCATAATAGTTGCTACTAAAAAGTAATTTTTGTACCCACAAAAATTTGAAGTTGGAGGAAAAATAATATGTTTTTAGTGGTAGCAATTATAATTACTAAAAAAGTTTAATAACAAGATAAACATGTTGACACTGAAAAAAACTTTAGTAATAATATTAGTTATCACAAATATTATATTTTTAATAATGACAAAAATATGTTAATACTAAAAAAACTTTAATGACGATATTGGTTATCACAAATATTATATTTTTAGTGATGATAGAAATATGTGGTCACTAAAAAAGTTTTAATAACAATTTTGGTTGCCACAAATATTATCCTTTTTGTGACAACGTAAATATTTTGTCACTAAAAATAGCTTTAGTGATGATATTGGTTGTTATAAATATAATTTTATATTTATACAAAGTTTTCAAAATAGTGTTTTAAATTTTTAAAATATAATTTTTAAAATATATATAAATAATTATTTTGTAATATTAAAATTATACATTATTTCAATTTATTAGAAATTTTAAATTTTTATTATCAATATCAATGGTATTTATTAAATAAAAATGATTTTGTGATATATTAAATAAAAAATATAAACATTTAATACAAACTATTTAAAAAAATACAAATGCTAATGTTTATTTAGAAGATGAAAAAGATATATATGCTTCAAAAATTATAAAATCAAAATAAGAATAACAACTTACATGTAATGAATGACAATTATAAATCAAAGGAGTAGGTATACTAGTGGTTAAGGCATTTATTTCATCTATAAAGTCTTATGTTCAATAATCCTAGGGAAAGCAATTCTAGCAGATTTCAAAATGGTCAAAAGTTGTTTATTCTATAGTGACAATCTAATTTAAAATCCATTCACATAATGAGTGGAGGAAAAATGACTGAATATGATCAAATATATTAAATTCTCCTTTCTTAATCTCGAGCCATCTTATGTCTCTTATATGACTATATTATCTTAGCTCAAAATCATAATTAATATTAGCTCATGTTAGATTAAAAATAAAATAAAATAAAATCTAACATAAAGTTATGACAAAGTAAATCACAAGACGGTTAATTTTAACACTTTAAACTATAGATCAAGAAACTATATTCAGATTATACCACAATTGAATAAATTATATTTTTCTATTAATTATATCTTTGAGGATTAAGAACTGTGAACCTAACTAACTAGCCTGTACTCATGCAATACATGGATTTGATTAATTTTATTTAGTAGCAATTTGTCATACGAATTTAAATTGTAAATTAAATGTATTTAAACATAGATAAATCTGTTGAAAAACAAATAGGATAAAATCATAATGACCAAATTAATAGATTTATTGAATCATATTACAATACATTAAATTTGTGCATATAAATTTAGTTAATAATGATGAGATTGTACTTAATATTATATGGGAATCTATACTAGCAAAGCATTCCTTTAACAGTTTCATTCCTTATAACCCCAGCAGAGAAAAAGGAAAGAAAACCATATCTAAAGTCTCGATAGGATAACTACAACTCTACTAAAGCATAAGTAGGGATTTGTCTTGCTATAATCCTACTGGGCCAATTGATTCGTCATCATTAGCCGAGTGATAAGGCTCATACCACTAAAGTCCATCAATGGCCTAGGTGTCATTATAGGTCCTACAATTTGATCACATAGTTAATTGATCCATAATAATTAGTTGTTGTGACATTCATTTAATCTAATAACATCTGATTTAATTAAACTATGATAGTCTACATAGGAAAGTTCCAACAATTTCTCACTTAAACAATATAGTTTAATAAACAAGCACCTGAATTACAGTATGTGGCAACTACGATGAATGTCAACAATAATAACAACAACAACAATAACAATGACACCATTACAATCATAGGTCAAATATAAGTACCCAATAATGTAGATCATTATATCTGATATGGATGTTAATGTCATACATATCTTGAATATTTATGTTCCAATGACCGAAACATAATATGGAATGTGTAAGAAATCAAACATACACATCAAAATGTGATCATATGTACATCTTTACGAAATGGTCCATGCATCTACCCAAGATGCTCAAAATGAGAATAAATCTTAACATAATAATGAGACAGGGTTTAAATGTCTCTATCAATATGCCATAGAACAAAGGTGCACAACCAATAACATCATATACGCATATATATATGAAACATATGGCAATATCATTAATATTTTACTAATCTCAAGGTAACAATGTTTCAATTAGAAACATGAAACTTCTTCCAACCCTAAACACCATAAAGCTTAACCAAACTCATTATGGTTACTTGTTCATGAACAATTTAACGCCTAAGTCTTTGGTTAGTGAATTCATAAGCATACGATCTGTGGCAACATGCATAATACTTGTATATCTTCTCTCTTTAACAAATTGATACTTAATATCAAAATACTTGTATAGGTAGTACTTTCACTATTATTTTGAGAGAAGTTCATTATGATGGCATTGTTGCAACATATGGTTAAGGTCCTAGATATGCTCTCTACAACTTTATATCCATATATTATATTCCTTGACCAATTAGCCTCACAAATGGCTTCACAACATGCAACATATTCTGCCTCTATAGTAGAGGTTGTTGTAATTGACTACTCAATAGTTTCCATGGTCTAACTTCTCACATTATCATAAAGATGTTTCCAAATGTCAACATCATATCATTTGGATAATTCATAAAATTAAACTCAAAGTAGCCTGTAACAATCAGATCACCAGATTTACAATAAGTTATCATAAAGATTCTTTATACCTTCTAGGTATTCTATGACTTTCTTCACAACGGTCTAATATTTTTGACTAAGATTACTTAAGTATCTCCCAAGTATAGTAAACCAATAACAATGTATATACTTGAGCATACAATAGGCTATTAACAATGGAAGTGTACGGGACCTACTTTAATCTTTATATTATTTGGAGGACATTAGGCTTTAAAAAAAATCTCACCCCTTTGGAAGGGTGCAATACTTGGAGAACACATAAAACAAATTGAACCTATTAAGCACCTTTTCAACATATAATCTTTGAGATAAGTCAAGAAGACTCTAGGATCTTTCATGATGGATCCATATACCACATATGAAAGAAGCATCATTAATATCCTTCATATTTAAAACATATAGATAGTATATTCTTTATCTCAATCATAGGGCTCATAACATTATTCTCAAGGGGAATATTATCTACATGAGACTAAAAGCACAAATATGTCTGTACCCAATTTAAAATAGACACATAGTTTGCATTATTTTCCTTGAGCCCAAAAGAAACAATAATCCCAATAATCTTGAAATATCATTGTCTAAACATTTTATTCAAATTATATTTATAAATCATTTTAATTTACACACTAAGAGTTCTTGGCTCTTCTCTTGGAAATCATATAATTGGTCACACAAATAGTTTTTGGCCAATCATCATTCAAGGAGGCCATCATGCATATGTGAATCTCTAGGCTAAAATAAGCCACCAGTGCTATAAAATTCAAAACGAGTATTCAACAAAAATAGATAAGAAAATATTTTACAATTAAAGCCTTCTTTCTAAATATGACCCTTTGCCATCAATATGGCCTCATACCTCTCAATCACCCTTTAAGTATCCTTTGGTTTTAAAAACTTTTGTGCATCTAATAGATAACTCAATATGATCTCACACATTGTTATGGATGATCAAAGCAATTCAACATTCATAGCCTTCATCCATTCAAAAGAATCAGAACTTGAAATGGCTTCTTGAAAACATTGGTGAGATCATTACCATTATTGATGTTAAATTCGTGCTCTTGAAGGTATATCACATAGTCGTTAGTAACTTCTAATCTACAAGCCATCAAAAGTTTCCCTGAAAGGTACTTTATTCACAAGGCTTGCTTCTTTTCTACAACTAATAAAGCATGAAACTTTCCAATTTCACCATTAATTTTACCATATATTATATTGAATCATCTTTTAGATCTATTCAGTTTATTTTCAACTAGTTATAGTGCTAGTAGAATAACAAATTATATCTTTCTAAGAAAGATGTTTATGGTCTCTGACTTCCATTATCTGACCAATCCTCTAAATAAACATAATAAGGTGCTTCAATTACCTTGCTAGATTGGGTTGGAAAGTAAAATCTGTTGCTTCTATAGCTATTATAATATCCAACAAAGTGACCATCAATATAATCTTTGGATCATATGGCTTCACTTTAGCCTTGTAACCCCAGACAAAGAAATGCCTAGGACTAGGTTTTTCCCCATATAATAAATCATATGGGGTTTCAAATACAGACTTAATAGGGACTTGATTCAAAATATTTATCGTGATCTTTAAAGCATTGCCCTATGTAAAATCTAATAAAATTGAATGCACTAGCATGCATCTAATCATATCCATGAGCATGTAATTTAACCTTCTTATGAACCAATCCTATTCGGACGTTTCAAACATTAGGTTGTTAGCCTAAAAAAATTCATAATCTTGGAGATATCTTACTAAAGAATCAAAATTTATATCAGTTTATTATATCTTTATAACACTCACCACCTTTATCAGAACTGACACACTTGATTTTCTTATCATTTTCTTATTTTAATCTTAACTTTAACTGCCCCAAAAGAATTTAAAGATTCTAACTTTTCAATGGATATTTCCACCTAGCCAAAACTTGAACAATCATTAATGAGGTGAAATATTAGTATCCACCTATAAGTTACCTACATTATTATGAATCAACTCCAATACATCCATCATCCTAGTCCATTAACTTTAGTAGGGAGTATCTCTGTTGATGCAATCAATACATACATCAAAAGGGATAAGTCTATGTTATAAAGAATTTCTTCTTTTATCAATCACTCTATCCTTTTATGGAGATATCACTTAGACCCTTATTCTACAGCATTAATGATCTCGCATCAATTGTAACCCTTTTGTATTTAACTGAAATATTTAGCTGACTAACTCTCTAATTTCTAAATGGCAACTACTTTTATGTATTCATTTTGTGCTTTTCTACCATTTCCAATCCAACTATCAGCTTTTATCACTTAGCTTCCTCTTGTTTCTTAAGGCTTATAACAAATTTGTAAAACAAATGATTACACCTCCATCTAACCACAAAGTGTTCAATAGAATGTCTCACTAGAGCCAGTGGAACTTGATTTGTTGTAATATGCACTTAAATAAGCTTTTTTGTTTCTCAAAATTAAGTTCATCTGGGTGTGATTTATTTTCATGCTTAGCATTCAATTGGTGTGAAACAAAGTGAGTGCAAAGATCCTTTAATTCTTCACATCATCTTTTGCTTGACTAACTATAGAGGTCATTTTACTGAAAGTTTACTCACTCTCTTGGGTGTGATATGATGTCTAAAAAACATTAATTTTAATCGGAACAGACTTTAAAATATGCTAAATTAAATGACTATTTTCTATGTCCACTTTTATGCCTATGAGCAATCATAATAGTATATCAGTTCTACGATATACTCACAATTCTAAACAATTTTATCCAACAATGAAAGGTAATATCCTTTTAAGCTTTATTGAACTTTACAAACTTATCAACTACAAAATTCATAATCACTTTGGTATTTGGAGAGTTAGCAATGTCATTCATGATTTATCCTTAGTATACATCATACTCATGAAGTACACTCTATTAGAGTGTTTCCACTTTTCACGAAGAGCCCTTATACAATAGTCGAGTCATCATCTATCTTTAGCTCTCCCTCTCTCCATGGCACATATAAAATTTGGTGATTATCAGATATGATATTAGTAGTTTAGCTCAGATATCTTCCACTTAGTCCAATCTTTATAATTGATCCCATTTACCGTATTCATGATAATTAATTGCATAGGTAACAAAAAATTGAGGAACTAACAATTTATGAAATTTATCATAAATTTTCAAAATTGCATGTTTAACTTAGTTATGTTACAATATTTCCTCAATAATTATGTAATTTCAAACAGTATTATATTATGAAATCGAATACTGATATAGCATTTAAGGCTTTATAATATAACTTAAAAATTAAATGCTACATTCTTAAAACCTAACACTGTTAGGGTATTTAAAATTTTAAGAACTTGGCAAGCAATTCTAACACTTATATTATCATCAACAAACTATGTTAATAATATTACACTAATCAAACATATATATTACTAACATAGCATGCTTCTAAATGCAATTCTAAAATTTAATTTCAAAAAAATTTTATATAACTGGTCTCACGATAAGTACAAAATTGCACAAAATTTCATGGTATAATATGAACAAATTTGATTTCTACATGATTTTATAAATTACACATAATAATCCAAAAAATATTTAAATATGCAAAAAACTTCAAATCAATCTACAAAAATTACATAAAATAGTATAATATGTAAGAATCATACAGTGAATTTTTTATGTCCAAAAAATATGAAATTAATACTCAAATAAATAGGATAATAATTATATAAAATATTTTTATTTCCAAATTTTTTTGAAAAAACTACGAATAATAGTCCAATATTTAGCAAACACATAATAAAATTTTTAAACTCAAATAATATTAAGTAATTAATAAAATAAATTAGATAAAAAATAAATAAAATATTTTTATTTTCAAAAAAATCTAAAAAAATTATCACAAATAGAGTTCAAAGAGTGGAGCACAGTGACATAATTTTATTAACATCTAACACCTCTATGGTGGCATGTAACCTCACACATCATTGATATGAGTAACTAATTATATAATCAAACGTGATCCAATTTGCAAACTTCTTCAATTCAACCATGTTTTTTTTTATGTACAAAATTCTTGCATGAGTTTCTTTACCCATAGCGTTCTTCATCAAAACCCTCCATCAATTTCATAAAATTGGCACTTGTTTGTATAATTAAAAAAACTTAAACTAATTTAGGTTTTCAGAAAGAATTTCTTCCTAAAATTTGAAAATTGATGTTATAACAGTTTGGATTTTTCACAATTGTTTGAGGGCTTTTGTCCATCTCATTATTCAATCAATTAAATCTCGATCAATTTGAATAAATACCTTATAATTGAATAAAATTTTGAAAAAGAAACTTCCTACCTGAATAGATATATAAAATTTCAAAAATTCATTTTTTTCAACAACATTTATTCAATTTGATTTAAGCCTTTTATACATTACAGACTCTTGATATGCAATCACAAATTAAATTTAAAAAAATTCTTTAAATATTTTACGAATTGAATTTTCTAGAAAAAATTCATGTTATATTAATTCACGATTTCATCTCAAAAGGATTTACATAAAAAATTGTAACCAATTTAGAAATACATTAAGCTAAAATATAAATAAATCTTATATTCTCATATCCATAGTAACTTTATGTCATAAATCATAGATTACATAAAATTATAAAAATAAATCTATACAAATTTGAGCCTCTGCAACATGAAAATTTTTTTTTGGCTCTAATACCAATTGTTGAAAAATAAATAGGATAAAATCATAATAGCTAATTCAATAGATCTATTAAATTATATTATAATGCATCAAATTTATATATATAAATTTAATTAATAATGATGAGATTGAAATTGATATTGTGTGAGAATCTATAATAGCAAACCACTCTTTTAGTAGATTCACTCTTTATAATCTTAGCAGAAAAAAGGGAGAGAAAAATATATTTGAAGTCTCAATGGGGCAATTATAACTCTAATAGGGTATAAGTAGAGATTTATCTTGTTATAATCCTACTAGACTAATTGATCCATTATTATTGACCCAATGATAAAACTTACACTAGTAAAATTTATCAATAATCTCGATGTCATTACAGGTCTAATAATTTAACACACAATTAATTAACTCATAATAATTAGTTGTTATGATATTTGTTCAATCTAATAACATATAATTTAATTAAACTATGATATTTTACATTGGAAAATTTCAACAAAATTATCATCATATTTTTTACCTATTAGATGACTATATAATTATTATAATTATATTCATATTAATTATAATAAAATATTATATTTATTTTAATTTGATAAAGTTATTATATTAATATTTCAAATTAGCTAAATTTATCATTTAAATTTTTTTATTTTTCTAAAAATTTCTTAATATATTAATACTTAGGTAAATTTATTTATAAATTATTTTATTTAAAAATTTAAATTAACTACTTTATGCCAGAAGAAAATATTAATGTAATAATTTTCTCAAATTAATACCCATCATCATTGACCCAATAATAGGACTCGCATAACTAAAATCCATCAATGGCCTATGTGTTATTATAAGTCTAATAATTTAATTATATAATTAATTGACCCATAATAATTAGTTATTATAATATTTATTTAATTTGATAACATATGATTTCATTAAACTATAATATTCTACATAGGAAAATTCCAACAAAATCATCATCATATTTTTTACATATTAGATGACTATAAAATTATTATAATTATCTTCATATTAATTGTAATGGAATATTATGTTTCTTTTAATTTGATAATGTCATTGTTATGGGCATTTTTGGATCTATGCAAATAGGCTGGCAAAAGCCTAACAAATGACTCTATCGGAAAAAGCCCAACTCGTCCAAAAAATTGACGTTGTTGAGTAAAGGCACCAGATCGCTAGTCACACACTCAGAATGCAAGACAAGGCCAAGGCATGTAATACCTCAAAAAAATGAAAAAAAATGGCTGAGGGACTTAAATGAAAAAGTTTAAAATTTCATTGGGGTCAGATTGTTATTATCATAAGGACTTCTTTCTCTAGACTCTTCTTGAAACTCCCTTGCCCAACTACGATCTCCGGCCAATTTCCTTTGCTCCAACGATCTCCTTCAAGCTGTCTCCATTTGGCACACCTCTGACCACTGACCATCTTCTTCCTTCATACGCCTCTTCTCCCTGAGCGTGTAGCTTCTCTCCAGTCACAAGCTTCTCTATAGCTATTATTGCTTAATTGTCGACTAAACTAGTTCCTCTTCAGCATGATGAGCTCCAATGAGTTCAGACCACCATCGTCTTCTTCTTTTCCGCCTCCAACGTCCTTCTCTTCGCTGGTGCTACTCAGTAGTGATTTTCCTCCTCTATTGTAGCAATTCGATTGGTTGCTCCTTTGGCTTACGGGTGAAGTTTCTGCTAGTGGCGAGCTAGCCATCAGTATTTCAGACTCCGATGAGTATTTCTAGATTATCAAATTTATTTTATAGTAATCCTACAACTAGTTTTCCAAGATATTTAAGTTGAAACCCTTAACAGTGTAGGTTTGGCCAACTACTCCTATAAGCTCACTAGCGGCATCCCAGCTCCGACCGAGCTAGCTATTGACATTTTGGAAGCTGGTGAGTAATCCTAGAACAAAAGATTTATTTTATAGCTTACCTATATTAACTTTCCAAGTAGATTTAGT